>RJWJ010014361.1:0-38031 GCA_004363605.1 Indri indri | reverse complement strand
GGCATATCTGAATTGTCAGTATCACTACTCTTGTGCTCTGGGGGGCTATCATTAAATAAAATAAGGGTTACTTGAACACAGGCACTTCAATACTGCAACAGTAAGTCTGATAACTGAAAGGGCTACTAAGTGACTAAGGGGCAGGGAGCATGTCCAGGACATGCTAGACAAAGGGACAATTCATGCCCTTAGTCAACATTAGGATGACGTGAGGTTTCATCCAGCTACTCAGAATGGCGCGCAGTGAATTTTGCATGTAATATTTTCAAACTGTAGTTGACCATGGGTGACTGAAACTGTAGAAAGGGAAACCTCAGATGGGCAGAGGAAGTCTACTGTAATTATTTATATATTTGTATGTGTGCGTGTTTATGTATTTGTGACTGAGCTTGTGTTTTTGGTTTGATTGTTCCAGCATCTCTGATATCTTACCACCCATGGTTTGTAAGTACCCAAATCTCCTGTATTTCAGCATATCTCCAATATTCAGGGCCTAAAAAACAAGTAATATTTGAATAAAAATATGTATTGTTTTTATCATAGAGAATGATTTTCCCCTTCTACTTGGCTATAAGTTAATATTAAAAGGATTAAGCTTAATAAAAATACATTATGTTAAAAATTATGGAACATTTATAATTTAAAAATAACTAACATACCTTTTAAATTCTGTAATTGCATTTTCCACCTCTGCTTTTGCCAAAACCTCTTGAAGGCAAGATATCTTCAAGTGATCAATCACATCTTATTGTTTTCTTACATTACCAGCATAAGACAATAATGCCATTTTAATTTTTTTGTTAGGGCATAATTAATCGAACATTTACCCTAAAAAAGCAATAACAGCAAATCCAGGGAGGCATTATTTAATTATTTTAGTGTGGGAGTATTAATAAATGTTCATGCTCTGTCACCAACTGCTAAATATAAATAGTGCTCTATTGCTCAAATCCTTTCATAAGTGTGCAGTTTAGATAATGCCACATACTCTGGAGACTTAATTTCTGAAATGTATAAGAGGAGAGAAAATTAATATTTGTTTCATTTGTTATAAAGAGCTTTTACAAACTTCACTACCATATATGCTTCTCTGTGTGATCTCCTTTACGTTAAAAGTTCTAATACATTAACATTTTTAGCATATTATACATTTGTAGCTATTTTTGTCATCTGTTCAAGTTATAATATTCTATTAATATATTATGCCTTGACAAATATTACTATTACCATTATTACTAAATAAGATACAAAATACAGTGGCATTCATCTGTTTAGTTCAAAGTGAAAGCATATTTAATATTGGCAATATATGGCCATGATAGTGGTCTTGTTAAAATACAGGTCTTGAGACATCATTCTTGAGGATGCACCGGATTTGAAGACTGATCTGGTTTGTATATATGTATGTGTTCTATGAGGCCCGTGTGATAAGACATTTAGGGATGATGTCATACATATGTAAATAGATGACAATGGTAGGTAGATAGATGGATAGATAAAGACTGCAAGTCTTACCTAGGAATGCCTTTGAGGCATGAGTGGTATTGAAGAACTGTGCCACTTTAAGGTAACGTATTTTTGGAGAGTTAGTGAATCTATATCTAGCCTCGGGGAAGAACATGTGATTGAATTCTTTGCAGGAGGCAAAGAAGCAGAAATCAGAGGTATGTAATTATGACTAGGACTCACTGCCAATAAGAAATGAGGTTGGAAGAAGTCTTAGGTAATATAAAAAGCTGCCAAGTGATGCTGCTTTTAGTATCCCCAAGACTTCAAGGAGAGCTCCCAGAGACGAAGCCGACAGAAGCTGCTGAGAAAGGCTGCTGACCTTGGTGCTGCCACATTAGCATAAAATGTATATCAGATCCGGCTGTGTAGATACTTGGGAGCAACCGATCTTTTTCAGCATTGAGTCGCTCTTCAGGGAAAAGAGCGTTAGTCCCTAATGGTCACTTAATACCCTGGGAGAGAAAGTAGAGAGTTGTTCTTTCAATTTCCCACTTACCAAAGAAAGACAATAATAATATTGCGCTACTAAAAAGCAGGTGCGGAGAACTTCAGTGATTGCTCAAGTTATTAGAGTGACACTACTAGAGAAACTTAGATCACTGTTATTGTTGCTAAGGTAGGACCATTAGAAAGTAAGTTAAAACACCAACATAATAGGAAGAGACATTAAATAGCAAGATGTGGTTATTATCTTTTTTCATTCAGGAAGTTATTTGAAATAAATTAAAATAAAATACTTTAAAATCTACTGAAGCTTAACTTAAGGAACAAATATGATTTCTTCCCCTTATGTGAAATTATATTCCAACAAGTTGCACCCTACATTTGTTGGTATTTGTCACTTGCAACCACTGCAAATTCTGATAGGATTATACATTAAGCTGAAACATTAAAAACTTTCAGTTCAAAGAAGGGAGTCAACCTTTACAGGAAATTCTTCTGTTTGAAAATACGCCCAACTGATCTTTCACATATCTTATGGGGGGTATTGTGTTCTCTCAAGTTACATCACAGGTTAAACACTTTGAAACTGCACACCTATAGACAAACCAGTCTTTTCTGAACTGAAATTTTGGACCTCCTTGAGGAAATTCTTCCTCTGCCAACTTACATATTTTCAAAGAAACATCAAATTAAACCAATAGAAATCTAGTTTAGGTTCTTCTAACATCTTTTGAATATAAGACACTGTACCTACTTTCAAAGAACTTAAAAATACAAAGTATAACAAAGGACAGGAAAGCATTTGAGAAACTCTTCTAAAATACGCGCTGCCCTTAGACAACTTTCCTTTGAATTCTGCCACAAAAGCGTTAGTATGTAGAACTATTTCAACCTATTAGAGAAAAAAAAATCTCTTCTGAATGGATTGTGAAATTCCTGTCTGTATCATAAAGCCTCACGAGCTCTTTAAAACAGAAATATGAATAAATTCATTGTCAAAGGGGCTATTCACTATGTAACAGTAGGTTTATACAATGATGAATTGTAAAACTTCTCAACACATAAATCACTTAAGATAGAAAGTGATTTTTTTTAAAAAGAGAAAATATTTAAATTATGTATCTACCATAATAAAAATTAAAAAGTTATAATTACATGCATCTGTGGGAAGCAGGTATGGTTTCATCATTAGGAGTTTAGGTTCTGAAGTTACATTGCATGAGTTATATCTAATAACCCCCCCACCAGGACCTCACACACATACACGAATTGTATTGACTGTCACCTTGAACGAGTTATTTAACTTATTGGAGACTTGGGTTCTTTCACTACTAATGGATCATCCTAATTCATATTAAAATTCTTAGCATAGCAAAATGTTAATATATTAATGTCATCTTAGTCTATTTAGGCTACCATAACAAAATACATAGACTGGACGGTTTAAACAACAGAAATTTATACCTCATAGTTCTGGTGGCTGGAATATCCAAGATCAAGGTGCCAGCCAAATCAGTTTCTGGTGAGGGCTCTCTTCCTAGCTTACAGACACAGTTGCCTGTACACTGTGTCCTCACATGGCCCTTCCTCTGAACATGAGCATGAAGAGAGAGCTCTGGTTTCTCTTCCTTTTCTTATAAGGTCATTAATCCTATCAGATCATGGCCCTACCCTTATCACCTCATTTAACCCTAATTACCTTTATAAAGGCCCTAACTCCAAATAGTCACATTGGAGGCTAGAGTTTCACCATATAAATTTTACAATTTAGTGCGTAGCAGTCCTTAATCCTTGAAAAATGGTGGCAATGTATGGTGATGGCTATGATAATAGTATCAATAATGATAACAGTGATGACAGTGATAACGTTGATTACCTACTAACAGAGGTATGTCCTTCAGAAAGTACCACTCAGCTATGTGACCTGATAGGCAAAAATATATTAATTTTTCTTTCCCTGTCAATCTGTTGATGTAATTCATGATGTAATTCATGATGTAATTCATGATGTAATTCATTGTAATTCATCCTTCTCTGATCTTAATTTCTCCAATCCACTTTCACTATGGAATAAATGGGC
Organism: Indri indri; assembly: GCA_004363605.1. Lineage (NCBI taxonomy): Eukaryota > Metazoa > Chordata > Mammalia > Primates > Indriidae > Indri > Indri indri. The sequence continues at coordinate 33,998 of RJWJ010014361.1, read as the reverse complement.
TTAGCGGGGCTGGTCTCGGACACTATCCACTACGTTTATATGGGAAACTTCCAAATAACTTGCTTACAAATATATCATTAATAAACCTTAGTCGAGAACATAAATGATTTTTTTTTTTTTTTAAGAGCTGGGGTCTCACTCTGTTGCTCATGCTGGACTCAAACTTCAAACTCCTGGGCTCAAGCAATTCTCCCATCTCAGCCTACCAAGTAGCTGGGACTACAGGCATGTGCCACTGTGCCTGGCTATGAATCATTTTTAATGGGAATATATGTTAAAAATAATATGGAATTATTTAAATAGTAAAAACTGAGAAGAACATGGCTTCATAAGATATACAAAGAGGAAAATATTATTTTACATTTCAATAGTATATTCAAAGGTAAGTAAAACTTTGAACATGAAATCCAAACATCAAAGGAGCACCAAAATGGAAAATATTGTTCTTTTAGCCACTAATGTTGTTCTACTGGGAATAATTGACTATTGACTGTTTGTAATAAGAAATGTAACCTAGTGGTTAAGAGCTTTGTGTCTTTGAACTCAGACATTGCTTTGAGCCCTTTCCAGTCCATTTCTAGCTATGTGAATTTAGTTTTATTTCTTTAAGCCTTTATTTCTTTGTAAAAGAACAGTATAGGCATGGTTGTTAAATGAATGTAAAGTGCCTGACCTGACATGTACTCAATAACTGCTTATTATTATTATTATTATTAATATAAATCACCTAGAATTATTGTTATGTTAGAGTAAGAATAAATCCTTTTTAAAAATATGGATTATTTTATAGGCATAGTCAACCTTCATTATTCATGGATTCCATATTTGTGAATTTACCTACTTGCTAAAATTTATTTGTAACCCCAAAATCAATATTAACATTTTTGCAGTTATTCACAGACATGTACATAGTTCCAAATATTTTGAATCATGGATGCACATGTTCCCAGCTGAGGCTGAACAAGGCAATGCTATTTCAGCTCTCATATTGTAAACAGGTTTCTTTTTTACATACTACTTAGTGCCACTTTTATTTTTTTTGCATTTTTGTGATTTTTGTTGGTGAATTTGCTATTTAAAATAGACCCCGAAGATGGTGCTGAAGTGCTCTTTAATGACACAAAGCACAAAAAGTCTGTGATACGACTTAGAGAAAAAATATGCACTAGATAAGCTTTGCTCAGGCATGAGTTATACTGTTGTTGGCCAGAAGTTCAATGTCAATGAACCAGCAGTATGTACTAGATAAGGTGTATTTAAACATAAACACACATAAAACAAGGGATGTATTGATCAATATATGAAAACGTAACCAGAGGTTTGCAGGAACCTAACCCTGCATTTCCCCTAGGAGCAATGGTTCAGTATTAGGAAATTCATTGTTCAAGGTGACTTTATAGAACATAACTACTGTGTATAACAAGAACTGAATGTATTTGTTTCTAAATGGAAATCTAAACATAGGGTTAGAAAAATTTAGGTAACACTAAATTCCTTTTTCTTCTACTTCATAAGTGACAAAATATGAGGAAATTATAAAAGGAGTGAGCATGGGTTTGGCGTGGTGGTACCAATGCTAATTGGAAGATGGCTAGTTTGTGCCCTTGGATCTTGTCCTTCTGACTCTACTGTATTCAACAATAATGTGGACTTGGTCCATGAGAGAAAAGGCATTCCTCTCATTCACTAGAAAATGATCAAGTAAGATGAGAAATTAGCTCCAACATACAGACCTTTGCCTTATGACTAGTGTTTCAGAAATGAATAATGGATTAGGGATTGCTGTGTTGTAATAATGTCTTGATTGATTGTTTCCTTAATATGTGCTGAGTGCTGACAAAGTGCAAATCTTCCAATCTGCTGTGATGGGACCACTGTTATTAAAGAGTACAATTATGCTATTGTAGCTTTCACTCATTTTCTGATTTTGTTAGAGTTTTTTCTCAAAGAAATACAAACAGCTTTTCCATTGGCAAAGAACTAAAATAAATAGCTAACATTTATTGAGCTATTATTCCAGAGTCTATGTTAAACAATTTATATATTCAAGTTCTATTCTCATAGCAAGTCTGTGAATTAGGTGTCATTATTACTCTTATTATCCAAACTTACTGACTAAATAAATAAATAGATAGATAGATAGATAAATACGCTTGGAGATTTAAGCAATTTGTATTAAATAAGTAACTGAGTGGTTGAGCTAAGAATTCAAACCCTTGGTTCATATGCTTATCTAATGTTCTTTCTGTTCTCTTAATAAGGAATAAAAATTTATGGGTATTTACATATACATAAACATAAGTACACATATATACCTATCTGCTTGAGCAAAAATGAGCCATTTGTTATCATAGATAAGATCTATTGAAAGAGTAAAACATTAACAATCTTATAAATTACTCTAAAAATAAAGAGATGAAATCGTGAATCTCAAAAAGTAATAATATTGATTTATCAATTTATTTCTTTAAAGACGTAAATGGGGAAAGGTAGACCATTTAAATTCACGATAGGTGTGGGTTTTTACTTTAATAAACACTGTTTTACTTTTAGATTCAATAATAGAGGAGTTTCTTTTTAAGTCTTTTGCTCTTCTGCACTGATAAATAAATAATGTACTAACTTCGATGAGGCATATAAATACAAACATAAAATGTGATAGTGTTTTGATAATTTCTAGCTCATTGAAGCAGCTTTGACAGATGAGATATTAGTTTAAAGTAAAGGCTCTATCATCATCTTAGAAATAGCAAAAGAAGAGTAAAACGCACTGCACATCAAGGGAAATGTGAGAAGTAGCATGTAATCTCCTTTTAACTTATGGGAGCTCAAATGCAAGTGAGACGTGTAGTCTTACAGAATAAATATGAAACAGTAATAATTAGTTTCTCTGATCACCTGAAAATAGGTTATCAAACACAATAAATAGCTTCCTTTGAAAATAATAGTTTTATGCCTGGGAAGTATTTTCTGAAATCTGTAGCAGCAATGACAGAAAATTAATTTCTCCCCGTGTTTCTTTAGAGACGGGATACATGTGTTCTCTCATTGTCCTTTCTCTGGAACATCATGAATCTTGTGGGTTTATCCATCCATCCTATCCCTTTGTTTCAGCACTACGACCACATGCCCATAAATTAGTAGGTGATGTAAGCCTGAGACACTATGTTGGGAATGGAATTTCCATTGTAAATACGGATTTTCGATAACTATCTTAGCACAGATATTAGAGATGTCTATGCCAGAGATACGATATTCATAACTTGATCTCTACACTTTTTTTGCTTTGGCAAAATAACATTGCTACGATCATACCCTCTAATAAATAGGTACATATACTTTTACCTTGGTAAGGGAGGGATTTACCTTGGGGGAGGGGCATATTCTATTGAACACATTTCTTTTTTCATGTAAAACTTTACAAAGATTTTTCTTTTAAAAACTACATAATGGAATATAAGTAACATGGCAGTCTTTACATAAAGATTCAACCTCTTAAATTTCCATCTCTTCACTTTATTCTATAGTATTTTAGTACTAACTTTTTTCTTTAAGTTTCTATTTTTCAATAACTTAATTATGCCAAATTCTTTTCATCTGTTTTAAATTGTAGGGTCTCCGAATGTTCAAAATATTTTGCAGCAAAGTCTTTGAAGAAGTCAGAGGCTATTGAGAAAGGTGTGCTTTACCATAAATTCACAATGTATGCTTACCTTTTTAAGTTCAAAGGGCTCTTTTGCATTGGAGCAAATAAGCATTATTCCACTGGTACATCTGGTTTACTGAAATCCCTTAGAAAATAAATGAGCAGTCGAGAGTTTTTTTTCCATCTTATAGATTAGCAATAAGTGTGCAAGAGAGTTAGGGTGGAGTGGATAATAATATCTTAAGAAACCAGAAAGCAGTCTGTGAAGTAGCAACTTCTTTAGTTGTACTTTTAAGAAAATTGTGCTGTTAAAAGCAACAATTTCTGGAGGTCACTAGGGAACAAATATAGCCCATTGTTCATATTGTTCTATTGATACGCTAATATAAAACATATATTATGCATCAGAAATTTAAACAAACTCCTTCTTAACTTTGGGACTGTATGTTCATCTCCCTTGTTTTTCCTAGTTACACTCATCGAATTCTAATTATACAGGTGATTTCAGATTAAGTAATATTATTTTATAAGGAAAAGAAATGTAACAAATATGAAAGCTTCATAGATTAGTTTGTCCTGTAGCTATTTCTTTGGAAATATGACCCACACACTGACGGTACAGCACCTCCTCCTCCAAACTCATAGACATACTGATATTATGTGCCTCGTTCGCAGCCCCAAAGCCTCAAAGCAGGTGACAAAACAAAAAACAGGCCTTCAGTCATTGCACTGCTTACCCCTTACCTTGCATCTAATAACTCAAGAAGCACCACACTGTCAAAGTCTGGTGTTGACTAGAATGTATGGAATCTTTCTTTCAATTGAATTAGTTAATGCTCCTTTAAATTAGTATCCCTACTGGGATGAATAACACAATTAAATTAATAAGGTCACCTCCGCCTCTTCCTAAAGTTTAAACATAGTGAACTTATTCAGCTTTCATTTGCTTTGTTTTCTCTTTTGGTTCCTAATGATTATATTTTGGAAGATATCTCCTTAAATAACCAGCTTAATAAACCTGAAAAAATAATAGGATACTTTTCAAAACTTGCTGAATTTTTTTATTTTCTTCATTTTACCTAGAAACCAGTTTTGATCCTTATAAACTTTGCTTAAAATATTTCCTTGTCTTCCTGTGGTACAGATGAAATGTCCCAATTCCTCACGTGACACACAAGGTTATATATGGCCTATATTCCTGTCTTTTCAAATCCATCCTTTGCCACGCCCACACAGAGCACCATTGGGTCCAGACGCTTTGAATTGCTTATATTTATATTAAGCCTACAAGCATTGGTGCATATTTTCCCCTCTGTGTGGAATTCGCTTCTTTCTTTTTCTTTTTTATTTGTCTGACTTCTCTTTTACTTTTTAAGAATCAGCTCAAATCATAACCTTTGAAGCCTTTTCTGCTCTGCCAACTTAAGACTACCAATGTCCATGAGACAGAGTTTGTCAAGTCTCCCATAGTGCTCCTAGAGGCTTCTATTGTCTTCTTCTTCTTCTTTTTTTTAATTTCAAAGTGTCATGGGGTGCCAATGTTTTTGTTTACATAGATTGCTTTTGTAATCCTGAAGTCAGGGTTAAAAGTGTCTTCTATTCTAACAATTCTCCCATGTTGTAATTTTTTGTTTACATTTTTGCCTCCCTGATTAGGTAACAACTCCCCACACCTGTACTGATTTTTGTTTCACAGTGCTTAGGAGAATGGCTCAGAGTAGACACTTAATGCCTCATAAGGCCCTTACCATTCTCTCTCCTATTTCCTCTGATATAAATATTATTATGTCTACATAATCACTGCATAATTTTATTTAATATTTTATAGTAATTACTGGCAAAGATGAGCTTTGGGAAGCGTACTGTTCAGTGTCCTGAATATCAGACATTGGAAAAAATCTTTGCAAAACAAGGACATTCATTATGGCTCTATCATTGCCACCTTACTGAATATGTGGGTGTGATAAATCATGATTTTTAAAAAAGAGCAGCAAAGAGCTGCCATGCTAGTTTATGCATTTAAAAGTCAAAAATACAAATAAAACTCTCTCTCATCCAAATCATTAATTAGACATCCAAATTTTAACTACATTTAATTTAGCAGAAATCTTTCCATTTGCAGGACACTCAGAACTCTTTATCAGCATTGTTAACATTTCCTTATTGGTGTAGTGAATAGTCACTATGATTCACTGTTTCTTTGGTTGACATTCCACCTGTTAATTTCTGTTAATGTTTGTATTTGGACAAGAAGGGCCTTTGAAATGCCAACCCTTAACCAACACTTAAGCTTAAAACCCAGTTCAAGGGTAAAATTTAGGTTAGGTAGATTAATTGGCTTTATATAATATCTCATGAAAACCATCTTTGAGTTTTATAGTCAGTATTTAAATGCTCTCACAAACAGAAAGTCTGCATATCTGGCACAAAAATCATTTCAGTGCAAGTTTAGTGAAGAAATTTGGTGATTAAACCAGTATGCAATATTGTTTCTGGTGAAATAATATGAAGTCACAAAACTTTAATGAAGAAATTACTTTTTGTGTGAATACTAACCGGATTATGAAGGCATCGCCAAAATAGGAATTTTAAAATTATTTTGAGAATATACAGTTTGAGAGCAACTATATTATCCATGAAGAAGGTACATGGGGGAATACATTCTGATGTCATTGTCACATAATTGCTGATTGATTTGTAACCCTTTGTCTTTAAGGAAATACACTGCTACTGAAAAAAAAAATAGAAAACTTTGGCTTTGTTGTAACCTTAAGCAGCTCAAAGCCATTTAAATGTAATGGACTTTCAAATTTTAAAAATTTATAAACATCCACAGGCTACATTTATTATGGCTTGTTGTTTTAGGTTCTCAATCTACTTAAGTATAAGGTAGACTGGATTAAAAAGACGTGTGTGTGTGTGTGTGTGTGTGTGTATGTGTGTGTGTGGAAATCAAGCCGTTGGCCAATCATTTAATGTTATGCAAATGAAAGGAGAGTAAGAGAGTCAAGGTTCCCAGAGCAAACAATTTCCATTTCCAAACAGTGCCAATGTCTAAACCAATCTCACAATACCTGCCCTAAGTGGCATCTGTTTTTGGCAAGGGATCAAAAGGAGACTCTTTTCCCTCCTACCCTATATGAATGAACTCACCGTCCATAAGCTCACACTCTATCCAAAGCTATAAGAGCATTCGCAGCAGCCCCTGGTGGGATGTCACTTCTGTGCCTTATTGGGTGGGGTTGGTCTGCTACCTTTGTCCCAAGGTCCAGCTTGCTGGTGAGCATAGCGGACACCAGTCTCTAGCCTAAGTTATAAAGAAAACTAATGTGAGGAGGCAGCGTAGGAAGCTCCTGTCAGTGCCACCGTACTTGATCTGAGAAGACATGGAAAAATTCAAATTCCAGAGCTGTCAGCTTGCAAACTTGCAGCAGAGAGAAAAGCCACACTTTAAGAATGTAAACAAGGACAGTGAAGGTCTTGCTATCTAAAGAAATCAGCATGCAAGAAGCGCTCTGGCAGCTTGAATGCACCGAGGCAGTGGCAAACCCCAGTGCCCGGTTGTGAGACTGAGCCTGCCTTAGAGACTCAAGACACTGTCTTCCTCCTGCTAAGTACTTTACCTGTGATTGCAATGGCAGCTTCTTCAAAAGAGTGAAACAGAGGTCTGTCTCTTTAGAAGCAACAGCAGTCTCTCTGAAAGAAGCAGTTTGGCATTTCCAGGGGAAAGGTCATTTCTTTACACCTCTGAAGAGGATAGATAACAATAATAGAAAGAATATCAGGCATGAAAAGCTACATTTTCCTAGACCCCTAAAGGAAATCATGACACAGCTGCGAAGCTGGTACTATGAGCCAATGCACTAATTTATCCCACTTGAGTGCACTGACTTTCCTCTTCTGTGAACTGGCATCCCAGCTGGGAAAAGAAATGTTTACTGAGACTTGCTGAATTTTATTTACAGGTCTAGTAGGCTGCTTCTAAGTTGCAAAGAAGAGGTACCTCTCATGTTGGTGAGATATGGGGTGGTGTGAAAATCGCCCAAATGCACTTGAAAGATAGCACTCTTGTGACCCAAGGAAGGATAATATCGAGTTAAGTGCGGCACTTTCAGTTCATCCAGCATAAATATCAGTGCCAAGGCAATCACATGGAGGGCCCTTGGGATACTGGGGTGATAAATCAGAACTTGGAAGGAAGCCTCCAAAATTACCCTGATTGGAATGCCTAAGGAACAAGTGATTGAGCCCTCTATTAGAAACTTTTCTCCATCAGAAAACAGAAATATTTTGTCACGCATTATCTAAAAGAGCTGCATTGTTACAGACATTCCTATTCAATTATTTATATATCCTCTTTCTGGTAAATCGCATCTGAATCTCTCTCCTTTCTAAATGTCATGAGTTTTACTCTCCCACTGGCACCGATGTTAACATTTTAAGGGGGGAAAGGTTGTACTTAAGTTTAATAGATTTCATATTTAATAATGCGGTCAATAAAGTCTGTCCACTTAATCAGTCAAAGGCTATTCCATTCTGGACACCAAATGCCTCCAATGGGCCATGTTGTTTCCATTACATACAATTCACCCATTATTTTCAATTCTTAGAAAAATAGTTTAATATTTTCAGAGCTTTGCATATCTATAAATAAATAAAATGGCACTGCTTTTAAATAAATGAAATGTGACGACACTATACTTTACACACTACCATTAACAAAATTACAGAACAAGGAAAGAAATTCGAATCTGTATTGAAGTTGAAGGACTTAAAGCACTCATGGAAAAAAAAATGTTGTAAACTTTTATCTCTTTTCTCTTGCGATCCTCATTTTATAAAAGAAGGACTACTGAAAAAGTGAAAACAAAATGAGAATTTTATAACCCAATTATGGACTCTAACATTCTCATCTATTGTTTGTTTCACATTCAACTTTCCAGCATTATGCCACCATTAGTCACACAAGTATTACTGTGAACAGTATTAACAGCATGACTCTATTGCCATTACAGTAGCTTTGTAATTATTTAAATTGTGTGCTCTCAAACCTCAATTACTAATACCTAACGATCTTTAGAGAATGGGATTTTGCATGTCTAAGCATTTTTTTCATATTTTGTGGGTGTTTATTAGTTCAAAAGGGAGTGCATGCAAGGAGAATCATTGCTGAAAAACATTGACTTAAGCCAGAAAAGCATTTATTCAGTGGCATGGGTCTATGATGAGTAGGTGTCAGGTTGTAAAGTGTAATATGTCGAGCAATTTTGTGAATAAAAAACCTGTTTCTGTTAACTAAACATATATTTTCCTGTTCTAGTGGAAAGAAGAAGATTTATATTCACTGCATCATTGCTTATCATGGAACTCCCATATTCTTCTCCTGTTTAGACAGTCTGCACTCAAATGCATGCTAAATGTAAATCTCTTACTTGAATTTAATATTCATAGATGTATTTTACTTTTGCTATTTTTCAATAAAGTAGTGAGAAGAAAGTTAGTTGTTTATTCTTTTTTATTAACTGCTTTAAACTAACTGAAATGTAAACTCTTGAGGAAATAAAGTCCTTTTTTTTTTTTTTTTTTTGTTTTCCAAAGTCATTAAATTTCAGTTTTGGGTTCTTCTCAAAAAATCTATTAGGATGCCGCAGAATGGAATTGGTTCATTCATATTCAGGGCATCCTACCTGACTGTAGCTTTCATTTCATTTGTCACTCTGTATTATAATGATTTTTCCCTATGTTTTCTCCCCAACTACTCTGTAAATCCCCTAAAGTCAGTAATTTTTAATATAAAAGATGGAATAATTTGCTAACAGAAATTATTACTATATCATATAACATGAGCAATCTAGATTCATGAAATGAGCTCATCTCCAGCAGGAAAGACTTTTCTATGACTCTCATCATTGCTGTGTCCAGGATTTTTAATTAATATGCATTTGCTACTTATACTACAATTTGTCATTTTCAAGCACACCTAAGTAGAAAGAATGGTTGCAACACAGAACATTTTAAAGAGATAATTATGAGAGAAAAACTAAATATTGAAAAAATTCATACCATATTTTTGGACATTTGAAAAAATATAAATTTTTGTTTGTTTTAGCAGTCCATCACGAGTAAGAAACTCTCATCTATACAACATTTTATTTGTCTTAACAGGGGGAGGGTGAATGCCACATTTTCATATATGCAATATTCTATTTCTTTAAAGATAGTTGGTGTCACTCAAGCATGTAAAGATTCTTACTCAGAGGCTAATTTAAATGTACTGTAGGGCTAGAGTAATGATCAAAACCAAACAAAAGCAAGGTCTAAATATGAACTGCTTAGATTTTAATTCTGGCTCTATCTTCTCTGGTTAAAAAACTTTCAGAAAGTTACTTAACCTCTTTAGGGTTCAGTTTGCTCATCATTAAGACAGTAATAGTAATCACCTCAGAATTTGATTTTGAGAATTAATTGAGATAATGCATAGAAAAAGTGCTAAGTAAACTGCCTAGAAAATCATAATAATAATTGAGATAAATCCCAGGGAGTCAACTTACTGAGTTTCAGTTGTCCACATAAAATATATGGTTAAGCACATTCTGAAACTGACTTATGGGGATAACACCAAATTTAAAATACACACACACACACACACACACACACACACATTAATATATGCCACCTTATGAATTGTGTCTGACATATAAAATTTTTAGAAAAATTTTGGCACTACAGGACATTATAGGAAATTATAATACAAAATATACTTTGTAGGACTATAGGAAATTCTAGCGCAAACATTCCGCATGGTATTTCTCATTTTCTTGGTCCCAATGGCAACTTTTCAGAGATGTTGGGCCATTTAGTTCCTAAAGCACATTCCATGCACTTCCCTACCCTCAAAAAGGGAGAGTGGAAAGACAGAAAAGTAGATATTAGGTGCTTTGAAGTAAGCCCAACTTTATTCTAAAATCTGTGTAGGTTCCTTTTCTGCTGATACTTGAAATCATTTCATACTTGAAATCATTTAATAATAGACGTGATTATGCATGATTTACTCTCAATATCTCACTGTATCATTACCAAAACACATTTCAAAATATGTTTGGATATTTAGAATATTTCTTTCTTTTATATTTCACTCTATCCAAAATGTGTAAGCAAACTCATTTTCTCTAGAGTCAACTCTACCCACTTTTTTCTGCCCCCAAAATTTCTCATGCATCTCTCTCTCCCAATAATCACAAGGCTCATTTAGCGTTTTGCAGGTGGCTGGCCTGGACGGCTTGTTTGTTTGTGTTTTAGAAGCGAAACTAGGAAACATTAAGCAGACCCAAGGATGTTTTATTTTGCGTGTCATTTTAAAAATGCAAATAAACTTGAACGCTGACCAATTGCTTGGAAAGTCCCAAAAAGCAACAGTCGCTGAACAGAAGTGCTAAGGAAGAAAACCTAACACATGTTCTCAATCACTTTGTCATGGTGGGAAGCTGGAGGAAAGACAAGAGCTACAGAAGGAGGACAAATACAAGAGGAAGGATTATGCCAAGATCTTTAAAGCAAATCCTTCTGATTGAGTTTTGCAAATAAAGTTAAAAAATTACATATGTGTGTCCCTAAAACAGAATCTTCATACTTCTATGAAGTTTTATTTTTCCTAACATAAAGCTGTATTCTTTACTCTTAATCTTCTCCTAAAAAATATTATCTAAGTAGTCTGGAAAAATGGCAAAGAACTTTAAAATGAATTCGTAGGTATGGTTAAAATAGTTTACCTTAAAGAACATTATGGGCACATTAAAAATCCACTGTGCTCACTGTGGTCATTAATGGACATTTCAGATATATGGACACATTTGCCTCATGAGAAAATGCTAATAATACACTAACAGCCATATAGTCCCTGAATGCTGTATTCTATTATTTTTGTATGTAGTCAAATTTTTCTTTACAATTTTAAACACTTCTTTACATATTGTATTTACTAGTTGCAATAATTTTCTTTTTACTAAAATGAAGTAATTTTATTTTAAGTAGAACCTATGGAACTAGGGGGAAAAAAATGACATCTTTTGATCCTTCTCAGCTTTTCTTTTACAGAGGCACTTTTAATTCTTCGACTTTTCTATAGGTCAGAAGTATTTGATAATAGAGATTACGTAATTTCCAGTGGGTCTCTGCTAAAAACACGTTACAAAATATCTTCCCTCTTGCTTAGAGATGCCTGATGACCACTAGGGGGAGGGACGGAGGATGTGTCGGGAGGGTCCATTTCTTTCCCAATATGCTCTTATAAAGCCTCATTCTAGTGGCATGGACATTGCTTTTACTTTATACTTCTTTCAGGTTACTTCCAAAGTAAATTCTTGAATTATAGCAGCTGTACCAGAATTGATATGTCGTGATATTAAGTTGCTCAGTTCTCTGAAAATGTATCCTTTGAAATGTATGCCCCTATCTCTTTTCAAAAATTATTTCAACCAGAAATGTATGTGGCCTATGCAGAATTAAAGGCTGTCCCTAAAATCTGTTGTTTCAAGTTCATTTTCACTTAAATGTGGCCCTTTTATTATACCTTTCCATTTCTATATAAAAAATAGTGAGGTTTCAAGATGTGTGGCATATTGCTTTGATATGATGGGAGAAAAGAGAAACAAGAACATGAAAAGAGAAATAGCAAGTACAAATGAGTACATACAGTATTTGTTGAATGAGAATCTCCTTAATCATTTAGAAAGATATACTAAATTGCTGACATTTTTGAAATCTGGCAAGTCTAAGGCAAAGCACAGTTATTCTAAGGCAATGGATATTATTACTGAAAAATCAAACACTAGATCTGCATGGTTTTCAAACTGTTTATGTTAATGACCAAATCAGTTTCTTGTGCTGTATTTTTTCTTTAATTTAACATGTAATAGGACTGGATCGCTATCTCAGTTTTACTCTTTGAGCCTGTTACCCTTGAACTGACACAGAAAAGGAAGAGCAAACCAAAAGATAAACGATCACTTTCTCGTTAGTGGTTATGTCTCAGACCCTGAGGATCCATAGCAAAATAAGTGTTACTTACCGTTGGTCTTCATTTTAGTTAAAATCCTATTAAAGTATTTCCCAATTCCTATGGAGGCACATACCTAATGATTATTAATGTTCTCTCTGGTAATGTTTATGAATGCAGAACCAGGGAACGATTTGTCTCAATAAGAGAGACTAAGACTATAGAATGATATTTGTGTATCTAAATATTTAAAATACCTAATTACTTATCTCTAAGCAATACATCCTCCCTTTAGGAAGGCTGCAAAATGCAATGCTTAGTTACAGAGTGGCACAGGATTTAATATTTTCATATGAACAGTAAAATGTATGAGACAAAGCAGAGGTATGTATGTTTGATGAGAGCGGCTACAAGAAAAACTGAGAAACACAGAATGTGCTGAATATTTGAAAGGTGAGGAAAAATAATTAACTCGTTCTATTGAAAAATATATCCAAATGCACTATCATAGGATGCATATCAAACTGTCTTCTTTCTTTGACAACTTGGGTTTTGCCATTGACAAAAAGTAATCCTCTCAAAAATCATTTAGAATGTAAATAATTTTGTAGGGTTCAAGTATAGAACATTGAGATGAGTATTCTCTGACTCTACAAGTATTATTCACTTTTCAAAAAAAAATCCAAATATCACTTTTTATTCTTCCTTCACTTTTTTCATTTTCCTTTTAAATCAAGTATAAAAAGTCGACTTTTCTTTTTGTAAACTGATGCACAAATAAATGTGGATTTTAATTAATTTGATTCTGATTAATTAAAAGTTTACTTTATAGTAGGTATCCATATAAATATAATTGATGGATTATAAAAAAATATATTATTTAAATAATAAATTAGCTAAAATTAAAATCTCTCTCTAAATAGGTTTCCTAGACTGAATTACTGTCATAATATAAATGCCAGAATGTAATGAGTGATTCAAATTTCACTGATAAAAAATGACATCTGACAGTTAATAATAGGTTCCTGAAACTCCTGCTAAACTGTAATATGCAATACAAATTTAGCATGGCTAAATTCAATACTAGTCTATGAAGATAACAGCATAACTGGGCAAATTAGGTAATTTTACCATGACAAAATACTATAATTAGTTTTATAATTACATTTATTTACATGGTGAATTTCGATAATACTCATTTTTCAAGTCATCATCTTTTTTTATAGAAGATAATATACAATTATAATGGAATACTAGAATCGTTTACAATCATTGGCTGTGGTTTTCATATTCTTTTATGGTTGTACTTACAAAATATACCAATATATGTTTCTTTTACATATTTTAATAAATATTTGAGGCATATCAACCATGTGTGAGAAAAATATTAAAAAATGTGAGACCAGAAATGTGTGGGGTTCTCTGTAAAAGTATTGGTACTATTCTGTCTCCTGATGAGAGGAAAGAACATCATTGACAAGAGCACAGAGAAAATAAGAACCAAAGATGAATACTGGACATGTATAATTTGATGTGAAATAAACTTACAGTTAAGCACAATGATAAGAGACATGATATAAAAGTATGGAAAGATTTGATTGAATTCCAGTTTCTAAATTCTGTTCACTTCAAGAGGAAGTTGGGAAAAATGGGTTGTATATCTGATTAATAAGTATTTATTACATGCTTATCATTTGCCAGACACCTTGCTAGGAATTGTAGGGTTTAAAAATATGAGAAAAATATGAGTCTCTCTGAGTTACTTATAGACTATCATGATAAACATACACTTAAAAACTATTTTAAAGACCTGTTTATGATAAAGTAATAGAAGCAAATATGTTATGCTATGAGAGAATAAAATGCTTGATTAAGTAGGTCTGGCTCCGCTGACTACGCACTGAATTTTAGATTCAATCAAACCACACACAACTTCACTCACGAGTCCTGGATGAAACCAACTGTAGATTCTGTGCCCGTTCTAGGTCTGACCTACAATTGTCAGCTGTGGTTCAAGGCTGCCTATGGTAAGTTATCCTTTGTCATAGTTCCTGGCTTCTTACTGAAGATGAGATATTTGAAGACGGATATTTATTATAAGAGGAAACAATTAAAGCTGAGTGTAACAAACAATTAACAGTAGTAACAATAATGAGGAGTTTTAACAATGTTTTTGCATTGAGCCTTAATTATCTTCATCATTGCCCTAACTAACATTGATTGAAGGTCTACATTAGGCTATATGCTGCATACATTATTTGTTTTATTTTTGCAACCCTTCCGGGGAAGGTAACTGAATCATTTTCTTCTCTTCTATTTGAAGAGAGGTCAAATACATTTTTTAAACTGTGTGGTTTCCCATCTAACTTTTGTGCCCATATGCTGTGCTCTAACAGAAATATTTTGAACAGTGATGATACTGATGCAAAAAACCCAATTTATTCTGTGTACCTACATATTTAGTTTTTATACAAGAACAATTACAAATTAGACTGACATTTTGTTGCTGGTCAACTATGTGTACATTCACTTGAATTTGAAAAACCTTGTAAACATCACCCCCCTACACATACACACACAAACATACACACATTCCCTGTCACCCTTTTATACTTTGTTTATCATAGTTTTCCTAGTAACTAAAAGACTGGGAAAAGACTAAGGACTCAAAAACATTTTGGATGGAAGGAAATAAGAGAAGAGAGAATAAGATCGGGTCTACAGAGAGGAGGTGAAGTCTAGTTAACACACAATTGTCTTAGATTCCTCTTCACACATAGGAGAAATCGAGCATAGAGGATAAGAATAACACCATGATCATGATGGTCTCAGGCTGTCACTGTTACTCATTGCTCCATAAGTGGATTTTGTGATAGTCTTCTAACTGTCCTTCGGAATCAGAGTGAGGTATATTGTAATCCCTCTGCCCATATTGCAGCCAGTGTAGTCTGCTATCATGCATGTATATGTATGCCCATGTCACTATCATGCTAATTTATTACCTTTTGTCATATGACACATCTTTTTTCCTTTTTTTTTTTTTTTTTTTTTTTTTTTTTTTTTTTTTTGAGACAAAGTCTCGCTCTGTCACCCAGCTAGAATGCAGTGGTGTCATCATAGCTATTGCAACTTCAAACTCCTGGGCTCAAGTGATCCTCCTGCCTCAGCCTCTTGAGTAGCTGGGACTACAGGTGTGTGCCACCACACCCAGCTAATTTTTCTATTTTTAGTAGAGATGGGGTCTAGCTCTTGCTCAGGCTGGTCTGAATCTCCTGAGCTCAAGCAATCCTCCAGCCTCAGCCTCCCATAGTGCCAGGATTATAGGAGTGAGCCACTGTGTCTGGCCTGATATACATCTTGATTTGCCCTTGTACAAATTTTCAAAACTTTTTCCTGGCATACATACAAAATCAAACTTATTTTCTAGCCAGCATTACTTAATTTCTTTTTTCCCTATATTTTTTATTCTCTTTGTCAGAAATATACTCCCCTACCTTCACCGCATGACAGACTTCTCATCTTACCAGACACATGTTCGAATTTATCTCCATTGAATGCATTCTCCAAGCCCCAATCAGAATGAGTGACAATTCTTCCTAAATGTTCCTCTGGCATATTTGTAAAACTGCATTTTGATTATTTTAAAATGTCTGTCTATGACTAGACTTTGAACTCTTGTAGAACTGTCTGAAACAGTGCTGGATACCAAAATTCTCCATAAAGGACATATGACAAAATTATTAAAACATGAGCCAAATCTGAGGACAGTGTCAAAATTAATGATGTTGTGGATACATTGTAGATCTTTGACTTCAAGACAGTGAAATACTCTTTCATTACATGCCACAACTATTTAATTGCCAGATTTGGATGAGTATCAGTAAAAATAATTTATGTTCATCAAGTCAGTGAATCAATTCATGGGGAAACATAAAATTCTACTTCTTTTATTTCTCTAGAATTTTGACATGCCCTTTTCAATTCTAATTTTGATAAATAACATTGAAATAATTTTAAGATATCTGGCTGCACCCATGTCTCCAGAATACATCTAGCAAAAATATAGTATTTGGAGAAGCTTTAAGTGTGCAATAATTCTTCATAAAACTATAGTCCTAGGAAAAAGTAGCATAGCAAATTACAATGTCCATAAACAGCATGAAAAGGAATTTAAATAAAATTTCATAAAATCCTTTTTAAAATCAAATGTTTCATCTGTATTTACTCTCTTAAAACATTATTTCTTATTTTCTTTATGTTGCATTCTTCAATGAGGCCAATTGAAATGCAAACATAAAAAAGCCAATATAATGTTTGAACACAGATATGGATTAGATACTGTGGGATTCAACTTTCCAGTCTTTAAAATTAAATAGATATGTTCAAATATACTGGCCGATTTGATCTCTTCTAACTCTCCCTTTTTTTTATAACTTACTCTAAGAATGTGCTCTTATGAAATCAGAAATATTTTCGTGCAACAATATCTTTTAAACCCTTAAACGAAGTGGGTGGAGGGATGATGGCAACATATAGAATAACTAAATATAAAGACGCATCATGCCATTTGTTTACGGATGATTGCAGGAAGACAGCTCATTTTGAAATTCATAAGTCTAAAACTTCAGTCCTAGCATCTAACCTCTTAATGTGTTTTAGACACATTTTTAAAAGTTACCTTTAAATATTATAAAGCATTTCTATTTTCTCCATTTATTCTGAAAACCATTTCCTTGACAAGTTAAGGAAAAAATAAAGTCATCCTAACCTGTGTCTGAATAGGACTTTTTTTTGTAAGCAACATTCATGCGTCAGTCTACTTTATGTTATTTTATGTTATAATTGCCGGCTATGAAATGTCACCATAATATCTATAAAAACATTAAAACATAAAAACGAAATTATAGGGGGAATGACATTTTTATATATTTAAAACATGCATAAGCTATTTTCTCTCACTAGTTCATTGTACACTGTAAGTATATAATCTTAAGCATTCAAAATGGAAGGAATAGTGAATGTCAAACAGTCCAATTTATTTTTTTAATATTAGAAATGCATTTCCAAGGACAAGCTCATTACTTATCAGTCAATTTCTACTGTGGAATAGAGCTCCTTGCTCTAAAGAATTTTCCTTCAATGTGTCAGGGTTTTCTTCTGATCTCCATGTAAAGTTCCCAGTGAACACGGCAGATTTGCTCACTCCACTTCTTCCAGATAATCTTTATAGCGTTTAAAGATACACAGGACAAACAGGTCCTCCCCTACTTCCATCTCCAACTTCCCAAGTCGCCTCATTTTCCAGATACACCATATCCTTGCTTGCCACAGGAAATGGTGTACAGATTGCATCTCTCCAAGTTCCTTCCCTTTTATATACTTTACTCTAGATATGCATTCTTCAAAGTCTGGGGCCCAGAATTGAATATGAAACTCTAAATATGATCTGACCAACCCAATATAAAGTCACATCATTAAATTCCTTAATATAGACCCTGAACATTTCTTAATCTAGTGTATGGTCCTGAACATTTCTTCATCTAGTGTAAGAGAGCATTATCATTTTCAGTAACAACCTACCCTTTGCTGTATTACAATGGATTATGACTAATTTGACCCTTCAAATATTATCATTTTATTCAGTGAAAAGCTAGGTGATGTGCATTTTCTATTTATACTTCTCTTTAGCTCTAACTCATTGAGGGTGACACATAAAACTGTTTTTTTTTTTTTTTTGTCTTTTATATTCTTGTCACTTGGAGATTTCTTTACCCTGATTCTATCATCTACCTTGTAGATTTTACTTCATACTACATGTAGATATGATAAACATACTTTGTGGATGTTCACCAGTCAGTAATAAAAAGTAAGGCTAGAATACACTACACTTAGGGGCAGCACTGTGTTGCATAGAAATGTATAGAATTCCTCTTGCTTTATATCACCATCACATGATAATAACTATAATGTTACAAAGCTATGAGCAATAAATGAGATAAATGAGGATAACTAAGGAGATATTTGGCTTAGGATAGGTGCTCAGTAAACCATACTTGGTAGGACTTTTGGTAAGACTCATTTAACTGGATAAAGCTCTTTTCACTGGGCGTCTGGAGGCTTGAAGGCTTCTCTAAGTTTCAAATTCTCTATAAAACTATTGAAATATTTCAGACTTTCAAAACACCATTAAATTTTTTTCATCAAAGTTTTGGAGGTAACGAGGCAGTATAGATTGTGTGTGTAAAAGCAGCCACATGCATTTGTGTGTGTGTGTGTGTGTGTGTGTGTGTGAGAGAGAGAGAGAGAGAGAGAAAGAGAAAATGTATCATAATTTTGTTATCTTTTGGAAAACGGATGTTTCATAAATACATGAAATACAAAAAAATTAGCTTGAAGCCACTAACTGACCTCTATTGTACCACATACAGAGGCAGTATCAACATTTCCCCTAAAGGAGCTAGACTTGATTATGAAATTTTTTCGAGTAGGATGCCAGCGGCATTCAAACAGCAAGATGACTTTGATAATTCAAGTAGCATAATTCAAACACACGGCTCGTGAATGAGGGATTACAATATCACAACCTACTGTGTAAAAATCTGGTCACAGAACTCTGCATTTGTGGAAAATTAATTTCGTATTAGCTGTAGATCCACATGTATCTTCTAACAAATTATTTGGAATATTCAAGCATATGTTATGCTTGTCTTCCTATGCGCTGTGGTGGGAAATTGTGTACCCTGCTGCTTGGTAAACATCAACACGTGCAGATTCTCACCGAGTGCACACGATGCCAGATACACAAAGCATACAGAGCACAGGGGTAAGAGGCTTCTTTAAACATTTTTCTCCTTTTCTACAAGAGGGAATTTGGCAGTTTCCACACCAGTGTCTATTTCAGTGAAAAAAAAACTGCACAATATATTTTTAAATGTCAACCAAGGAAAACTTCCCACTTACCATAAGAATCATGTTTTACCCTGACTTTTCTATATAATCCCATATGTTTGTTATCTAGATTCTTAAAAAGTAATCTTTCCCTAGTTTATTTTTAGTTCATTGCTACCAATTTATAGTTATTTATAAATGCAAAGGGGCCAACGGACCCTTCATGTTTGTTTATACTAGAATTTTTATGGATTATTGAAGTTGTGCAATAATTTAGGGAAACTTTCATTCTTCCTAAATAGTGTAAACACATGTTATGTGTCGGGCAGCATGCCAGGCCCTGAAGTCCTACCTCTCTATTGAAAGGCAGCCAATTCTAATATGTCTATTTGTCATAAAAGGTTGAGTTTGGATTTTAAATTTATATATTGCTGACCACCAAAACAATTTATCAAGGCATTAAATATCTTCATTGTAAACTGTGCTTTCCTGTCTTGCCATCATGTGAATGATAATGAATCGATAACTGCCTAATGAGAATTATCACAATATTCAGTAGTTGATAAAGTTATTCACTGAAGTATTGCCAGACCTTACTTAAACCAATGACCGGAACTGATTAGACTTTGTACTGTGAATTAAAGTGAATACTCTGAATCAGAATCGGAGAGTAAGGAAGTAAAAAAAAATATTACTCAATTACTGTGCATGTGTCTTTCTTGGTATAAAAATAAGATCATAACTACAGATCAGATATTCAGTTAATGCTGATTAAGAATGAAACCATGGCATAACAAATAACTTCGCCTCAGAAGGATTGAGGTGAAAAAATCGTAAGACATCAAGTTTCATATTGTTAATTCAAATCTGATTTCCTGACTCTAAATTAAAATACATTTCTTTGCTCTTCAATATGTCGATAAAGAGAGTAATGAGATTTAATTTTTAGAAGAGTGAATTTGGAGAGATGTCTGTTTCTCTAGTATTGGATATTACTTGATTTTTGTTTTTGTCTTACAGACGTGATCATCATGGACAATTTTATGTTAAGTGTGGTGTCTATAGCCTAATTGGTAGTCAAACTAAAAATGAATCATGAAAAATGGTAGTACTATATCAAAGAAATTATTTTTGACATTAGTATAGAGAAGAGACGTCTAAAGATCAAAATGCTTTAAGTATCAGGAGGTAAAACATAACTGTAAAGAAAATTTGATAGTTTCACAAATACCATTTTTATTAATAGGATGATATTTTTAATTTCCTTAAGTTATACTATATATATGAAGCATTATCCTGCAATTCAGACACCTCTCATCACTTGATATTGGATCACTCTTATATACTGTAATATTCTGTAATCTAAATATGAAAATAATAAAACCTATCTCACAGATTTAGTTGAGTAGAATAAATAAGACAATGCATATGAAAGCTTCTAACTATACTTGATGTTCAATTAATCTTAGCCAAATTTAAAATTGAGAAAGAACCACACACATTATTTGAAAGACAGGAAAATGAGATTATGTTCTTTTGACCATCAAAAAATGGATTTATATTTAAAATAACAAAAGTGGCCGGGCACAGTGTTTCGCATCTGTAATCCCAGCACTTTGGGAGGCCAAGGTGGGAGGATTGCTTGAGTCCAGGAGTTTGAGACCAGCCTTGGAAACATAGTGAGACTCTGTCTCTATAAAAAATTTTTAAAAAGTAGCCAGGCACAGAGATGTGTGCCTGTAGTGGCAGCTACTTGGGAGGCTGACGTGGGAGGATTACTTGAGCTCAGGAGTTCGAAGTTACAGTGAGCTATGATCAGGTCACTGCACTCCAGCCTGGGCGATATCAATTAAACAGCAAAAGAGACTACTGTATGCTATAAGCAAATAATATTATTAAAAATTAATAGGAAGCAAAATTTAAAGAAATGTAAATCTGAGTATCATTGGATTATTTTCTCTCTTGGAAACTTTTTTGTTTTTTACCTAAACCTCTCAAATATTCCCAAAGTGGTTTTAAATTCCAGGAGAATCCTAAGTCAGAAGTGGTCAAAGAACTAGAGAATATAAGTTTACATAAGCCTTGGAGTCACCAGCTTCAGTTAAACAGGCTTTTAGGGGTTTCCTCTGGAAAATGTGCCTGCATTCTGCTCATGCTGAGCTTTAGAGATTTGTGCAAGCAATCAGATCATTTTTACTTCAATTTTTCCCCCAAGGCATCTTGCAGTTAGTTTTATGTTTAAACCAACACCTTAGTCAAGAAACAACATTTTCATTGGACTGCACCTTTCAAGTACACGGTATTTGATGTTCATAGAGGAAAAAATATGTATTCTTCAACTCCTTAGAACCTACATTCTTTCTTTTCTCTGGTGGGTGGCTCCTGAAAGTTAAAATACCTTACCTGGCACTGTATTCTTTTGAACTCAGTAAAGAATCGGGAACACTTCCATACTTCAATGACTCCCACCAGTCCTTTTACCTTTCTGGGTGCTTAAATTAACTTTTAACTTGCTAAACACAGATCAAACATTAGACAAGACAAAACTTTTAATCTAATACTCTTTTTTTTTTTTGATCAGCATTTGACACCAGTCTTCAATCTAAGAGATTTAAAAAATCTTCAGAAATGTCTTCACAGATAGTGAATGATACAAAAATAATGACTAGGTTCTACGAGGAAAAAAAAGAAGATGCAGAGAGTAAAAAAGTGGGATAAATACATGCAATCAAATTCACAAAAAGGCTAAAGGTAAGAGCAGTGGTACTAATTAAAAAAACAAAACAAAACACAAAACACCTTGCCATATTTGGGTCTTGATCACCTGATCTGATCTTTATGGAGTCTGATGTTGAGTACCACAATGGAGAAACAAAATTAACAACTAGGTTTTAGCATCTTTGGACCTGAAAAGGGAAGGAAGAATAGGTGACAACTTGTACATATTAGGACTTAAAACAAAATAGACATATATAAGAAACATCTATTGATAAACAAAGATATTTGCAATGAAAGAAAATAATTGGGAATACGAGATTAAGGAGGGATCTTGGTGGGCTTAAAGTACAATAAAACAGAGAGCAGAAGGTGAACAACACAATAGAGGACAAACAAGAACACTGGAATGATAGCTTCAGTGTCTTGTGTGTTTTTTTAAATTTAATTTTATTTATTTTCTAATGGTGTCCACCTCCCAGTTGGGCATGGCATCACATGAGCAAAAAACAAGTAAACGGGGTAATGCATGCATGAGGGAGAATAACCTGACTATGATACACTGTCATTCAGTGTAACAAGCAGTAGGCATTACTATAGAAACAGTAACATTGTTATTTGTGAAAGCTATGCCTCTCCCATGGAGAAAATAGTCCTTTTGGAAAACAGACACTTAGCAGATTTGCTGTGAACTCACATAAAAAGAGTAGAGAGCAGTGACTTATTCTCAAGTTAAATGAAACATATCTATCTATCTATACACACACACACACACGGATATCTATATCTATCTATCTATCTATCTATCTATCTATATAATGTACAATTATTAAGCATGTTTCTTCTACTTTGAATTTTTTCATGATGAATAGTAGAATTCTCTTACCAAACCACTAGTGGAGGCATTCTCTAGGGTAGGAGAAAAACAAACAAATACAGATCTTAAGCTAATTTTACAGCTGGCTACATAATTGCTTTGGCAATAGTCACAGACCAGCCTCTACTCTAAAATGTATTCTTATAGTGAAAATAGATGGCTATAAAACAATATACCTAGAAATGAGGGAACCAGCAGAATGAATGTGCTTGGTTTCCTTGCAGTCCCCGGAGGTTGACTGCCAATTATCATTCTGCTTTTTGCCCCTCTGTGAGATACACACACATACACATCCCTGCAGATGGCATGGTAGCTTTGGAAAAGAAACTAATGCACTTCCAAATATTGAATGTCAATTTTGGATAAATTAAGTGTAAATAGCATAAGTATGAAAGAAGTCCATTTTATCATCTTGTTCATTTTTAAAAATAACCTCAACTAAAAGGTACCTTTGACAAAAGATGCCTCTACTTATTTTGCCCAGACTTAGAGATAGGAAGGAAACATGAAAGGAAATATCAAAAGTACATTTGTGAGACAACACGTTAACTGTCTAATTAAATAAAAAATTATTCACATTAAATTTACAATAGGTTACACAATTCCTAATACTATAAAATTATAAAGCAGAACAAGAAATGAAGTAAGACATCCTTTAAACTTACCGACACATTTAAACAATTTAAGTGGCTTTTTTCGAAGAAAAAAAAACCTGTTTATTACAAATGAATGCAAACAAATCCTAGAACCAAAATACAAACAGAAGGAATACAAGCAAATCCAAAAGATGCTCCAGGATACAGGACAAGAAAGGAGATTTTATTATGCAAGGATGAATAGCTGCAAAGCACTCAACTAGGTGCACAGCTGCAGTGAATAGAACAAACAAGAGGTTGGCTGCATTGTGCTATTGAAGTATTGAGGAATAAATCAAAGTAAGTAGAATAATGATAAAACAACTGGCTGGATTCATAGTACTTACTATATGACTAGTACTTTGTTAGGAAGTGATGGTAAGGGCATTACTTTTAATGTCCATGAGACACTAAACACAGCTGCCTAAAAAGCCCCTGGGTACAATCATCCTATGAAGTTCAAACATCAGACATCATCATTTGTGACAGCAGCAAATTCAAAATAGAGGAGAATTGATGAGGATGAGACAAGTGCCTTTCCAATGGGACGGTTTATTCTCAGTAATTGAAAACCAGAAATCAGAAGCAGAAAGATTTTGAAACTTCATTGGGCTATATACAGAAAAATAGAAGTCAAACAAATAATTACATTGCTGGACAGGAAAATGGAATAAGCTTAAATTTAAAGCAAAGAAACCTAATTTTATTTGGGTCTCTTTCCCAGGCTCTATTATACTTAATATTTCATAGTCCCAAATAAATAATCTTAATCGTCTCAAACACTCTCAAAGTCTGACCACCTTTTCAGTTCTATACAAGTAAAAAGATTTCTTACCTGCAACATGAGAACTAACTCAGAGTATCCAAATTGGGCATGATATAGATAAAGTATATAATGGGCAGTAGGATCACGGAACATATTTGGTTATTTTCCTTGTCATAATAATTCAACAAATTAACCAGTTAGTTTAATTGTTCATTGCTTGAAAAATCTCAGTGATATTGAGTGTGATGTTGTGGTGACAATGGTGTATTTAGGGATCAGAATTCGGATCCCAACACCAACCCTGTTGTGTGACCCTGAGAAAATCGCTGCACCTTTCTACATCTCAGTAATCTCCTCTGTAAAAATGGGGGTTAGTAATGTTTTTTGAATTTTAAGTGAGATAATTCACATAAAATATTTTAGATATGCCTGACAATAATAGGTTGTCAACTAGTAGTAGTTAGGTCATTTATGTATTATAATATCTATCTATTAAATGCAGCTAATTAAACTATTAGTAGAATACCATAGTTTGCAGTTTTGATTTGTAATTTAGAGAAGTGTTTATATTAGTAAGGGATATATAACAGCATGTGATTCTGAAGGATATTACTTGAAGATACTTTACAAAAGAAAATAACAATAATCATCTAAAAACTAGTTCTTGTGCAAGGCATGGGAAGGTAATATAAGTTTTCCAGACTTCTGGTCCTAAAATGCCAGAATTATTTCCAATGCCTTCTATAAATATCTAAGTTGTGCATCTACTTCAATTCATAACCATAGAAATGGGGCAAATAAAAAGAAATAACTGTACATATGGAATACGGGGAGAGAAATGTCTCCAATGTTACTGGTGGATAAAGCAAAAGAGCTTTATAGATTTATCTAAGATAACCTTAAGCAATGATTTAAAAAATACATGTCCTGTTAATTTAGTAGTCGTAGTATTTTATGTATAAACTATTAAATCTGTATGCAATGGAATCTACTCTTAAAAGCCAATTTACATTTGTCTAAAATGTAACTTACTCCTGCACTGCCAGGTCACCCAATTCAAAATTAAGAATATTTCCATTTTCATGAAACATTGGTGTCTCAGAAATTCTCTTGGCGGCGATGTAATCATTTGTGAAACTAACATTTATCTCATGTGCCATGGAGAAACTCTGGTTAACGTTTTTAAAAACCTAAAAATATTCTGCTGTTCTCCAGATTGAAACTCTTGGTTATCATCATGTGCCTCATATTTCCTTAATGCACTTCTACTCCACAAACAGTATCTGTCATGTCAGAATCCTGCCTATTCCTCCCAAATGCCGGGTGAATAATGCAACAAACCTTGACGCCACAGTTTTGCCCGTGCTTTCTCCTTCCAGATTAACTTAATGCTTCCTCTCTACCTTTCCAAATTTTCCTCATCCATCAAGACTTGGCTCTGTTTCCATTTTCTTTTTGGGCACTGAGCAACCTGCATTCCTCTTTCTGTACTCTAACCTATTTTATTTACATTTTAATTCCATATAATACAGCATATAATTGCCCTCAAATGTCATGTATGTAAGTATGACTTCTCCCCAATCAGACTAGCATTTAATAAACATCTGCTTAACTTTGTATGCCATGAAAATGTATTTAACATTTCAGATACTCAATGGAAAATTTTTTGGTTTAAATTCAAGGTTTCAGCAACTACTTTTTCACTGTGAACACAAATTAATGGGAAAGAAGTCCCTTTATAGGTGGAGAGCATTAAATACATATATACATATATATATATATATATATATATATAATCCCATAAAACTAAACTGTCATCAACAAAATATTCCAATGCATAAGGTCTATCTGCCCACATTATCTTAATTGAAGATAAATAATACTGACCTCATGAAGTCCTTAAAGTTCCTTCCTTTTCATGATGATGTCACAATTCACAAACTTATACCTTCACACTGTCTACAAAATAACTTTCAAACTCCTTATCATGACATTCAGTGTCCTTCAGTATCTAGATAATATGCTTTTTCTCATTTTTCTCATCTTTAATTTCCAACACATGCTGCACGCATCCAGTCGACCCAGGGCTCCTCACCATCCCCTAAAGCCCTGGACAGACTTTGATTTATGCTCTTCCCTCTGCCTAGAAATCCCTTTATGTACATGTACATCACCTCTAAGGCTCTGATCAAATGCTACCTGCTCTATGAATGTTTAGACATTTCCAGAAATGAAAGTAATCCTTTAGCTCCTTGGTAAAATGTGAACACAACTGTAAGTTACATAGAGACTTAGACTGTGTTTTAACTCATCTTTTTATTATGCTCACAATGTCATAGGTATATTGTCAGATGTACAATCACCACGTGTGTGTGTGTGTGTGTGTGTGTGTGTGTGTGTGTGTGTGTGTTTAAAAGAATATGTCCCGGTTTCGGGTACCCAATGAATCTGGAATACCTGCATTTCTCTTCCTCTAACAAAGGAGGAAATTTTACTTACTGAATGAGGATGTTCTAACTCAGCCTTTCCCACGTTGTGATGCATAAAATACCAGTCACACTAAATGCTTCTTGAGACAGTGGTCTAAGGCACAACTGATTTTCCTGTAATGATTCATCTTATGGGAGAGTAATGAAATACACTAGCCTATTAAAGGGGTTAAAAAAGTTCTCCAGGAAAGAAACTTGGAGTTAAAATACTTGCCTTTGTTATACCAGGGTGTTTTGTGTGTCTGTTTTGTTGCTGCTTTTTTCCCCAGTACACCATCTTGTCGGGCATTGTTTTAGAAATGCTCTTCCAGCCTCTTCGGATGGCCCACTCCTCCCCTGCACAACTGCATGCTTATACCTGAACTCCTTCCTTTCCAACCTGCTGTTCCCTCCACTTCAAGGGTCCTTACTTCTAATTGTTTACCTACTGTACTGAATTCCTGGTCATCACTCAAGATAGATCTTAAATATCACCCACTACTGGTTCTTCAACTTGGCCTCTATCAGAATCCGCTTGCTTCCTTGTGTTCCCGTAGCATCTACAATCTAATAAGTAACACATCACTGTTATGTATTTTATCCTAGTCTCTGACTCTTACTTTGTGTGCACATACTGTCCTACACTCACCAGGCAATGCAAGGTATTAGGAGTATTGAAAGAATGTAGTTAGTTAGGCTGATTTTCTGTGGATGTATTTTGGGGGAGTGCATTAGTGGTGGTATGTTCATTTTGAAAGAGAGGAAGATAAAAGGAAAAATAGCATAGTAAAGAATCTTAAAGCTAGACTGGCTCTCCTGCATTATCATATTTTTATTAGCTAATGCATTATTGGTAGTTGACCAGACTAACCATAAAATAAAAGCTTTTGTAGACTGATCAAATTTACAGCATTTTTTAGGTAATCGAAAAGAAGGGATGCCTTCGAAGAAGGAGAAAAGAATATAAAGTGGATATGCCACATCAATCTAATTGATAAAAATGGTTCATCATCTCTCTTTCCCCTTCTTTCCCATTTCCCAAAACATTATTGCATGAAAGGGAAAATTCCTTTATGATAAGTTTTGTGAATTACAACAAGAAATATGACAAGTTACACGTTGTTTCTCTCAAAAATGTATTTTTTTTAATTTTTATTTTTTATTCTATTGTTGCCTATCTCAATAAATCTTGAGCATAAGAATATGATTTCTGGTTTACAAATCATGGCAGCAATAAAAATTGATGAAAATTTATCTATCCTGATAGTGCATTCTCTATACCACAATATACCCTAAATATTTCCAGCCTTTGCCGCTTACTTTGTGCCACCTCATTTGTCTAGATTGTTTAACCACAAGAATATTTCCCGACAAGCTCTCTAAACTTTTGACAGCTCTCCTGCTAATTTCTGATATTCTGTTCAAATCTCACCATTTCCATGAGACATTCTTTGATATATCAGCCTGAATCTATCTCATGTTCTATTCTTCTGTCCACTTATGTGCTCTATTACAGCTTATAGTCCAAAGAAGTTTGCAATAAAGATGTGCTTGCAGGTCTGTATTAAGCCATAGAAAATGTGTGTGTTGAAGTTAGGAACTTGATAAATGTGTACCTCAAGAGTGCCTAGGAAAATATCTGTGTGTAAAGGTAGATGATCTATATACTAATATATGTATGCTAAATTGAATATTGAAAGAGTATGTTTAATTAGCTGGGATAGGCTGTATTTAATGCACTTGCTTTTGAGCCATGATAATATAAAATAACAATTTATATTGTTATAATATATCATATTGCTACAATATCTTCAAGATTATGCTTTCATTAAGGTCCAAGATTTTTCCTTTACTGGGTATCTTTTAAAAGTACAAACTAATGGAAAGTCAAATACCACATTCTCACTTCTAAGTGGGAGCTAAATAACATATACACATGGACATAGAGTGTGGAATGATAGACATCAGAGACTCAGAAGGGTGGGAGGTAGGAAGGCTATGGATGATGAGAAATTATTTAATGAGTACAATATATATTATTCAGGTTATAGATATACTTAAAGCTCAGACTTCACCACTACTCAATATACCCATGTAACACATCTGCACTTGTACCTCTAAACTTTTACAAGTAAATAAATAAATAAATATGAACTCCCTGGTTTTACCATTGAATGGATGGGAAACTGGTGAGAAAAGGAGAAAAGGTTGAAGTAAAAATCGGAATTATGCATTATATTGCCAAATTAGCTGATATTCCAATTCATTAGGTGATGCTACTAAACCCTAAGATATTTTTAGTTTAATAAAAGCCTTTTAATCCCCTAGTTGGTAAGAATACTTAATTTCTCCTCTATATTTATTTTGAAGCATATATGAATAAAAATTGAAATAAACTGGAGGAATTGTAATAACACTGATAGCAAATGGAGATTTCTGCTGGGCTATAAACACCTTGGACCCAGAAATAGTTTATCCTTCCTTCTCATAAAAATGCTTTATTTATCTAAAAATTCATTTCTATTTAAGGACATCTCTGCTGGATTTTTTCCATTTCTTCCATATGTTCCATGCCCTTCCCCTATACGAACCTCTTGGTATTGTAAGAAATATTTATACCATTTTTCCTCCTTAGGGAGGTCCCCTCAGCTTTAACCATTGATCGATTTTCGCACCATGTTTAAATGTTCAGCAAGCTCTCAGCTACAATGATCAAACCCCGCCTTCTTACTGCTTTTGTCCTGTTGATTCATTTGCCTTTGTTGGACCATTAAATTTATAAAAGGGATTTCTGTGTTTCTCTGTGTTCGTTAAAGGGCAAAGAGGTCACTGAGCCCAATCTCTTACCCGCGTTTTTCAGAGTACACCTGACCAATTTCGAAAAGGTTTATCTCACTCTGAGGGCTTGTGAAAAAGGAGGGGAAAATTGGGTGAGACACACATCCCTTTTCTACCCACCCTCCAACCGTCTGCACACAAGCAGAATTAAATCGAGAAAGAGGCCTGTGCGCGTGAGGCTAGGAGCGCATAGGTGTTCCTCAGTGTCTGCAGCTGCAGCTTCTACTTTGAGCCTGCTGGAACTTGATTCTAAGTGGCTTTGAAAAGCCACTGAGGAGTTTGTGTTAGCCAGAGGCCACGAAAGCTGCCATCCACAGCTGAGTGATTCTCTGTTCAAACTGGGCATGAGCCCAATTTGAACAGAGAATCTGTTTTCTTCCTTCCAGTTTCAAAGAGCACATTTCTATATACTCCCTCATTTGCAGGGGTGAACTGGGAACAATAATATTCATTTATGAAAGAAATAATAATGTTAATTATTATAACTGTCAGTAAATACCTAATAGCACGATGATATATGTGGAAGTGTGTGGATATTTGAAGAGTCATGCATTTTGTTCTCGTCTTCAAAAAATTTACATATATCAGAAATTATTTAACATTTAGGAGCTAAGTGCTTCAAATCCAAAAGTGACACTGAGCTATCTAGATATTCTGTAATTCATACATCCTAAGATCCATATATCCTAGTAATAGAATTGCTATCCTTACTTGACACAGTCTTGAAATGAAAGAATACTCCTCACTCGCATTATTTGTTGTATCCTATTTCTATCCTTTTGTGCTCTCTCCCTCTTTCTAATTCACCCATCACAAATATAGTAACACACACACACACACACACACACAAATACCATACTTCTAGACACTCCCTTAAATTATTCCAGACAATCTTCTAGCAATGCCTTTTTTTTCTGGATTTGCAATTTTGGCACCTCAACACCAAGTTCACATCCTGGATCACGACTTCTATTAAGGAATGTCTGGGCAGCCTCCCAGTAAAGCTGAGCAGCTTCAGTATCATTAGTGGGATGATGGTATTTCAGCTCCTCTTCCTTTCATTCCTCTTTAGTTTACTATCAGTGCCACTGGGCTTAATGAACCAAAATGCCTGCTCATGCATTAAAAACGGAGATGTGCTTTCTGCCCTGGAAAAAAATTGCTATATTCTATTTTCTATGGCAGACATTTTTTAACAAACATAAAGTAGGAAAGCAAGCATGAGAATATTTGTATTATATAATAGGGAGATGTTAGTAAAAGCATTTTGAAACTTTCAAATAAGGAATATACTGATTTGCAAGTATAGAATGCCCTCATAAATAACACGCACTCAATAAAAATAGGAAATTACCAAAAGTAGCAGTAGTACTAGCTACTGCTAAACAGAAGTATTAGTTATTAGTACTAATGCACTCATTTCTAATATACTCTCAGAATTGACAATTATGTAAGAGTTGTGTTATATAATATTATCTAGATAGTCCATTCATATCTCTATTTTACACTATCCCTGGTACTGAAAATAAACTAGACACTGGCTTAGAAGTTAAAGCATATCTGTATTGCTAAAACTACTAAAAAGAAAAAAAAAAAAAAAAGAAACCTACTTGAGAAATGTTAATGTCATTTTTCCACCTAATAAGAATATCTAAGAAGTCTATTGTTGCAAACCCTAAAGTTATCATATTGTTTTTAAATCAAGGGACGAGCACATACGTAATGTGGTTAATGATGACATATTGTTACATAGGTAGTGTCCCAAAAGTTTGGACCCATATTTTGTGATCAAATTACTCTGACGTGGTTTTGCTGAACTCAGCTTGCAAACACCTCTGGCTATTTTGCTAATTCATTTTGCTCACTTGCATCTCAGTGAGAGGGAAGTGGGAGACCAGCTACTCCATATTGTCATTCTCATCAACTCTATGTTCACCGATCTTAGCTCTGCTACACACTCAGAAAATGGACTCATGAATCACAGGCCAGTGATGTTTGAAAGGTAGGCCTTAGGAGAGTCGGCTCTTCTGATAACACCTGAGGCAAAGGGAACAGAAGGCAGGGTTCAAAAGAAGAGGGTGGAGAATAGGAAAGAAACTGTCTTGTAATTTTGCTTCTCTTCCTTTCGTAAACAAATTTTTATCTGCCTTTCTCCACCAAGAAATGTACTGCACGGTGTATGTGAGTTTCCCCAACGTTTAGAACCTCTTAAAAGCAGGCAGGGCTCCTCCTTACAGAAGCTGTGATTTTTCTATAATCATTTTCTGTAATTGTGCCAAAGAGCTAAAAATAAAAATGACATAAGAAGTTTTGCCACAGTGAGAATTGCAAGCTCAATTGTAGAACTGAGTCATCATCTTCAAGTTGCAGGAAGATATACCCAGGCTAGGAAATTCACTGTGCTGATTGCCTTCCTCCTGCCTGTGCTGGTTGAGATATAAAGTCTATGGTTTGGTTATCAATAACTGCTAGGAACTCTGGCCATAATCGAGTAGATAGCTGTAAAGTACCATCATATTGAGAAAGTAAATGTGGTGAGAACTGTTAACAGGCTGAGGTTTATAGAGAAAGTCCTGATTACTGTGCAGGCTGAGTATCTCCGATCGGGGCCAAGACTGTACAAAGCAGTTATAGAATTTATTGGGTCTTATTTAAACCAAACATATATCTAGCTTTCTCCATTTTATTTCTCTTCATCGTGCAGTAGAACACAGGTTTTTTTTGTTTTTTTTTTTTTTGGTTTATCATGAAACTCTGTTCCATCCTTTAAATCATCCATCACTCTTCTCAAGGTCGTGAAGGAGCCTCAGGGGGAAGTATTTGTATTGACTGATTGGTTCTATGATTCTTTTGCCTATGGGTGCTGGTAAATGAGCTTTTTTTGTTTTCAATGAAGCAACTGAAGCAGGAGAGAGATACTTGTGAATCTTGCTAATAACATACATAAAGTGTGCTGTTCCCTGGAGGTCTTGGTTCCCTGCATCTAAAACTCCTTGCTATTACTCCGTGGTGAAAATGAGTTTTGCCCTCTGATCACTACTACAAGGAGAATAGACACTCTCTGGTTCTGGAATTAAAATAAAGCATTCAGCAGTACAGGAGTCAACATACAGAAACTGTCTTTTTCTGCTACTGTACTATTGCATTCTGAGAAACAGGCACATTCAATAAAGCAAAGTTCACTGCCACTGAGATGCTTTTTATCTAACTATGTATATTAGATGCTGGTGAAAAAATAGGACAATTGTTCCAATTCTGTGAAGTGATGGGGATAGTGAGTTAGGGGATAGATTTAGATATATCATTTTATTGATTTTTTTAATCAAATACATTCCTCTAGGTAACAGCTTCTTGGTTTTCTTAACCACTCAAGAAACAGAAAAATATGCAAGCAAACATATTTCATTATCTGTAGAAACTATACTTTCTATTTTGTATTTCTGAGCAGTGCCCTGATATCTGGGAATACATTAAGTTTATAAGTTATCATGTCACTAATGAAAGGTGGTCGATGTTCTATACATAGAAGAGAAAAGGACTCATTCCTGGTGGGATTATAATCTCACTTTTTCCATGTAAGGACTGAACTCTGATCTTTTTGCTGTTTCCCAAATTCCTTTCTAAGAGGCCTGGTGAGTCATATCTGCAAATGATAAAATCTCACTAAATGGGTTTTACTAACCCAATATAATGTGGTTTACTTCCCAACCTGATTCCGGGATAGCATCACATGAGAGATAGAAGGCCCCCTTTTCTTAACTCAAACATTCCTTTCCACTGACATCAGGTCTTTAGACAAAACTTAACTCTCTCAACCAAATGCCCACTAAAGATTCCCTAAAACCCACCTATGACTTGTAAGGTCCCGCTTTGAGATGTCCCATCTTTTTGGACCAAACCAATGTATTCCTTCCATGTACTGATTTATGATTTTACCTGTAATTCCTGTCCCTATAAATGTGTAAAATCAAATTGTAATTTGGCTGTCTCGGGTGCATTTTCTCAAGACCTCTTGAGAACTTGTCCCCCTGGGCTATGATAGCACACATTTGACTCAGAATAAACCTTTTTAAATTATTTTAGAGTGTGGATTTTTCCATTGACACATGACATCATGATTCTACTGCTCTTGTTTTATGCCAATGATGACATCTTTCAAGCTGCGTTTTT
>RJWJ010014360.1:0-38053 GCA_004363605.1 Indri indri | reverse complement strand
TTGATTGTGATAAGTTAAAGATTCACGAGATTCATACTCACTACAGCAGCCACTACAAATATAAAGAGGGTATAGCTGAAAACAAAAAAAGCCAATAGAGGAATTAAAATGTAATACTAAAAATCATTCCATTGACCTAAAAGAAGGTAGGAAAAGAGAAACAGGGGAACAACAACAAAAAAGATGGAACAAGTAGAAAACAAATAGCAAAATGGTAGAACCAAACCTAAACACATCAATAATTACATCAAATGTACATGGACTACACATTCTCATTAAAACACTGAAATTGTCAGGCAGGGCACAGAAGAAGACCCAAATATGTGCTGTCTACAAGACACATACTTTAAATACAAAGCCACACAGAGGTTGAAAGTAAAAGGATGGGAAAAGATCTAAAATAAAAACACGAATCATAGGAAAGCTATATTTAGGTCGGATAAAGTAGAATTCAAAACAAAAAATACAATAGAGACATTTCATAATGATAGAAGAGGTATTTCATTAGGAAAATATAACAATTTTAAGTGTATATCAACCTAAGCATAGAGTTTCAAATACATGGCACAGAAATGGATAGAGGACAGGTGCAGTGGCTCACACCTGTAATCCTAGCACTTTGGGAGACTGAGGTGGGAGGGTCATTTGAGACCAAGACTTTGAGACTAGCCTGAGCAAGAGCAAGACCTGTCTCTACAAAAATAGAAGAATTAGCTGGGTGCAATGGCACATGCCTATAGTCCCAGCTATTCGGGAGGCTGAGGCAGGAGGATCGCTTGAGCCCAAGAGTTGGAGGTTACAGTGAGCTGTGATGACACCACTGTACTTTAGCCCAGATGACAGAGTGAGACCCTGTCTCAAAAAAAAAAAAAGGATAGAATTAAAGGAACAAGTACACAGACCCAGAATTATAATTAGAGATTTTATCACCTCTCAATAATTGATTCAACTACTAGACAAAAAATCAGTAAGGACATAGAATATATGAACAGCATTATCAGCCACCCTGAATTAGTTGACTATTAGCGAACAACACACTCCAAAATAATAGAGTTCTTTTCAAGTGCAATTGGAATATTCACCAAAATAAACCATTTGCTCTGCCATAATCAAATTTCAATAAGCTTCACAAAGATTGAAATCTTGCAGAATATATTCTCTGACTACAATGGAATTAAATTAGAAATCAATAATAATAAGATATCTGGGAAAGCTCCAAATAGCTGGAAATTAAACAACATGCTTCCAAAAATAGCCCATGTTATACCCAAATAAATTGAAAACACATCCAGGCAAAAACCTGCACACAAATGTTTATAATTGCTTTATTATACTTGCCCAAACTTGGAAGCCACCAAGATGTCCTTGAATAGGTGAATGGATAAACAAACTCTGGTATAATCACACAACAGAATATTATTGAGCCACAAAAAGAAATTATCAACCCATGAAAAGACACGGAAAAAACTTAAAAGCATACTGCCATATGCAAAAAGCCAGTCTGAAAATGCTGCATACCATATGATTGCAATTATATGACATTCTGGAAAAGACAAAAGACAGTAAAAAGATCAGGGGTTGCCAGGGACTGGGGGGAAGAGGGAGGGATGAACGGGCGGAGCGTAGGATATTTTTAGGGCAATGAAATTATTTTGTATGACACTGTAATGGTGGATACATACCATAATAATATTTGTCAAAATCCATGGAATGTACAACACAAAGAGTGAAACCCAACATCATCATTGGCTCATCAACTGTAACAAACATACCACACTAATACGAGACATAAACAGGAGAGGAAACTGCGTGCTGATGGACAGGAACTATATGGGAACTCTCTGTACTGTCCCATCAATCTTTTCTGTAGGCCTAAAATTGTTCTAAAAAAACATTTTTTAAAAACCCAAGTTCAAAGAATGCAGGTGACCTCATGTCTTTAAGCGAGAGAGTTGGAGGGGACAGGAGGGGATGCTGAATACAATACCAGGCAAAAACAGTTGTTCTGAATCTTGGTTTGCCTTCTCCCTCACTCAAGCATTTGTTCCACAAACGTCGGGCTTCTCTTCTGCACTGGGCACTGAGGCTGTCACTGGCAACAAGCCACAGTCCCTTCCCGTGAGACATTCACAATCTAAGGCGGAGGCTGACAAGTAAACAGGCAATGACAGTTTGCTGCGCCAAGTATCATGCAGGTAAACTCAGGGGGTGGGGGGAGTACAGGGGAGGAGTATCTAACCCAGCCTAGGTTTGGTCAAGTGAGACTTCCTGGAGGAGGTGACATGGAAGCCAAGCCCCCAAAACTATGAGCAGCGTGGAGAGGCAATGGGAAAGCTTCCTGGGCTTGATCAGAGAACCGAAGGCAAAAACCAAAGTGCGTGGAGAAGCTGCAAGCAGGTCACTATGGAGTATAAATAAAGCACACACGGACGTGCATGGGGGCAGCGGGGAGAAGACAGAAGGGAGAAATGGGCTGGAGAGATAGGTGGAGCCCAGGTCAGACCTGAGCCTTGACCTTCTCTGAAGCTGTGCCTAAGCAGCCCAGCCCGACCTGGCAATGCCGGCTCCCCAGAGTCTGTGCCTAAGGCAGATGACGTGTCCTGGGGGAGACTCCCCAAGTCTCTTTTGAACACACTTGGTAGAAGAAGCGATCCTATAATTACTGTGGTAATTAGAGGCACTTCCGTGGCCTCTTTAAACAAACATTGCACAAGCTGTGGCCCTCTCACCTGGGGTGGGACAGGGAGAGCCAGGTACCCCTCTTGAGGGGAGCCAATGCCAGCATCTCCTGCGAAGCACACCTGACTCCCGGCTGAGGCCCAGAGAAGCCATAGATACACCTGGGGTTGCTCCAGCTTGGAGCTGAGTGCTGCTGGCAGAGGGACAGAAAGTCGCACCCTGGGTGCCACAGGCTGGGCAGCCTCCAGCCAACCCACAGGCTTTAGATTTATTCCATCCTGGCCTTCTTGGGGGACTTCAAGCCTGCAGAGATCTTGACCAGGACCTTGTAGGAGCCTTCTACATCTTGGCAACCTTAGCCCAAGATGCTAAAGCTGCTGGTCTCTGGGCCCACACTTGGTCTTCCTGGGACCATGTACACAGTGTTTCCATGGCCTGGACACCCTCCCAGCCCTGTCAAGCGCTCTTTGGCTTCTTGCGGATTCTGCATTCACAGGTTTTCCCAAGAGACACTCTGGGGGCCTCTGTTTCAGACAGAGAGAAGAAAACCTTTCTTCTCATTTTCAACCTCATACCAAAACCCCTTCTCTCTCCTTTCTTCCACCAGATTTTCTCACTGAAAAGAATGGTCCTTTGCTTCTGGGGAGGACTTGACTTTCTTTCCTCGGCAGCTCCTGTTCCATTCACCCAATACTTGCTTTTCATTTGGCTTTGCCTTCTGTGACTCACTGGGAACCAAAGCCCCAGTGAATTGCCCTGAGGCTCAATGTGGCATTCTCATTTCAAGAGCGACTTGTCTGGTCTGTTTTGATTCCAAACTCTCCAGAGAAGGAGCCTCTCCACCTCCCAGAGCCCCTTGGAGACTCAGAATGACTGGGTGTCATGTTCAAGGATATAGTTGGCTTTCTGTAAAAGCACCTGGCCAAGTTGTAAGAGCTAAACCAACATCAAGAATTTCGGCCCTTTGCCTTCTTGTCTTCCCATGATATTTCTGCATCCAGCGGGTTTCATGGCTGGGCAGATATTTGCAGGTTGGTATCTTTCTGTAAATGGTGAGAGGAAGGATCCCTGGTGGTTTGATATTTTCTTGGGGCCCTGCCTCAAACTCTCCCTAGGACCTAGATCTTATCAGCTGGCCCTTTCCCAGGGCTCTCTGTTGGAGCTTCAGAGGAAACATGTCAAACCTAACTGGTCCTGGCACCTGGCAGTGGGGGAAGGAGGAAGCAGGACAGCTTACCTCTAAAGGGAAAGTGTACTTGGCTTTCTCATTAAAGGGTTTCCCTTGGGGAAGAGGCAAGCGGCAGATGTATGGGCAATGGCCAACTGATCCATTTGGAGATAGATTCAGGGTGTGGTGTTCTCCGTAAGCCTGGGCAGGCCCTGGGAAACTGGAGCAGAGCTAGATCCCGGCCTAAAGCTGGGCAAGGGACAGAGGAGCTTGGGTATGCCGGTTTCAGGTGTGTGAGCTCTACTCTCTGCCGAGACTCGGGGGAGGAGATTGGTGGGGGGAGGTGTCCAGGAGGTGTCTGTTGCCCAGGCAAGTTTCGAAAACCTGGAGCTGCACTGAGTGATCATTTTCATTCACAAACACAGTAACTGGCAGGGAGGTTTAGCTGGGCCCTCAAAGCCTGGCCTCAACACTCCTTTTCAGTGTCTTCTCACAACACTTCCCAATACAAATTATCCATCCCACTCTTCACAGCATCCAAGCTCACAGGGAAACTTCACATCTTTGGAACCTGCTTCATGCCATTCTCTCTCCCTAGAATGCTTTTTCTCCTGGTAAGCCTCTCAGCCTTTCAGACTGCCTCATCCACTCCTGGGAAGGCACTCCTCAATACCTGGGGTCTCGATTCATCTCTCCCTCCTCCCTCTCCCTAAGCCCCAGATTCACTTGGTCTCTGATCTAGCTCCACCGTGTTTACTTCTGTGCCTGCTTCCAAATGGGCAGTTAGTTCCCTGAGCTTCCTGTTCTTGCTGTTCCCTCTGCCAGGAACTCTCTTCCTCTGGATCTTTGCGCGGACAAGCTCTTTGTCATCCTGCAAACATCAGCTCAGTCATCACCTCCTCAGCAAGGCCTTCCTTGCCCACCCTACCTGAAGTGACCCCCCCCACCTCTACTCTTTGTCCCATTACCTTGTGTTATCATCTTTATAAAACTTAGCCGCATCTGAAATTACCTTCATTTATTTGTGGACTTGGACTATCTGTGTCTCATGCTCTAGAATGTAAGCTCCTAGAGGGCAGAATAAGTTGATACATAGTTGGCACCCAACAAATAGCTGTTGATTGACTAAATAAAGGCAAGCACGGGGTATTCGACTTGGCACCCCGAGGACTTGGTACAGAGCCTGGGCGCAGTAAAGGCTGGCTGCGTGATATATTTGCTACATGAATGAATGAACCAAGGGACGTACGAAGGAATGCAGCGCTCTGCCTGCAGACTGACAGCTGGGAACCCGGGCCCGCACACTGTTGATTGACAGTTGACAGCCGAGTGGCAGCCAACGGACGCGCATCGGGGTTCCTGATTGGCTGATGCAGCAGCCCCTCGGAGAGGGGTGGGTGACGGGGGCC
This sequence comes from Indri indri, assembly GCA_004363605.1. Lineage (NCBI taxonomy): Eukaryota > Metazoa > Chordata > Mammalia > Primates > Indriidae > Indri > Indri indri. Next base: position 32,797 of record RJWJ010014360.1, on the reverse strand, counting down.
CGAGGCAACCGCTCGGTGAAGGTACGGGGGTGACGCGAGGCGCCGGGAGGCGGCCCAACGGCCAGAGGCCGAGCGAGCAACATTCGCCTCGAACCAGCGAGCCGACGTCTCCGCGCACGGGCTCGGCGCGAGGGGCGGGGCGCGCGTCACGTGAGCGTGTTTTGGGCACGTGACCCGAGCAGGGCCAAGGCTCGCCCCCGCCCCCGCCCCTCCTCCCCTCGGCGGGTGTGATCCGAGCGGCCTCGCCTCACCGCCTAGCGCCCCCCTCAGCCGCCGCCGCCGCCGCCGCTGCTTCGGCCCGCCGGCCATGTCCCCCGGCCGCCGCCGCCGCTCGAGCGCGGCGCTCCCGCGGCCCGGCGCGCACTGAGCGCGGGCCCGTCCTGCCGTTCGCCCGCCCCGGGCCCCTTGTTCTCCGCGCCGCCGCCGCCGCCATGTTGGGTTTAGAGCCGCAGCGGAGCCGCCGCCGCCGCCGCGGGTGAGGGAGGCCGAGAGCGGAGCCCGCCCCGCCCCGGGGCCCAGGGAGCGGGGCCCCTTCAGAGCCCGGTCTCTCCCCGCCAGCTGCCTCCCAGGCCCGCCCGGCCTCCGTGCCAGTCGGCGAGCGGGCGAGCGAGCGAGCGCCGGACTCCGGCCGCGCCTTCCGCTCCCGGCCCGAGCGAGCCCGCCGCTGCCGGGCCCGGCCACAGCCTGCAGTGGAGCCCACGAGAATCAGCGCCATGGCGGAGCAGACCTACTCGTGGTGAGTGCGAGGCTCCGGGAGGCCGGGGCGCGGCGAAGGTGGGGGTCGGGGTGCCGGCGCGGCCCACCGGGGGGAGGTGGAAGAACAGGTGCGTGTTGGGGGGGCCGTGGGTTGGGGGTGCACGCCCCCCTCTCCCCCACTGGAGGGGGCGGCTAGCGCTTGGCGAAGGCAGTGAGCGGCCGGGAACCCGGCGTCCGAGAAGAGGGGATGGAGAAGGCGGCGGCAGCGGTGGATGTCATTTGGCTATGGGCGGAGCAGGTGATGGAGAAGGGGAGCATGACCCCGAGGGTGGGAATCCCACGGATGGGAAGTTGAATCCAGCGGGCACCCCGGAACTGACTTGTAGGGGTGGCTCCTGGGCAGGAGGAATCGAAAGGGTGGAAAGAGGCGGGCCGGGGCAAAGGTGGGTCATTGGGCTTAAGGGAAGCTCTAGTGAGAACAGGTGATAGAGGCAGAACTTCCAAGGGTGAGAAGTGGAGCAGCCGCCGCGACTGTGGGACTGCTGCTTAGCTCTGGGACGGGAAGCTAAGGGAGAGAGTTGGTAAGGTGGGCGGAAGAGTCTTGGGAGCTATGGAGGGGAGTCACTGGTGAAGGGGTTGGAAGAGGAGCCTGTTTAGATAACCAGATTCTGGAGAGGAAGTCATTGGTGAGTGGGGCATGGGCAGAATCTTTGTAGGGGTTGCTACCTTATTCTTAGGAATTTGAAGTGGGCTGGTGCCCTCGGCCAGGTATGGAGATGGAGGATCTGCGAGTTATGTCCATTTTTGTGGGAATTTTAAAGTTATTAAGTAGCTCATTAAGGGCTGAGAAGCAAGCGTACCGTGTAGTTTATGGGGTGACAACATACATACCCCGAGAAGGGAGAGCTAAGGTTTGGGGAAAAGGGGACGAGAGGCACCCCCTTTAGCAGGCAGAGGTGGAATATTTGCAGGAGAGGTTGAAGGAATGATAGTATCCGTGAAGGGTGGAAATGGGATAGTGGGAGGGAAGCAATGGCCCAAGGGTGAGGAAGCAAGAAATGACATGATTGTAGGTGTGGGGAGGAGGAATTTGGTTGCAAGTTGGAGACACTGTGTGAAGCAAACAAATGTGGTTTGGGACAGAACTGTAGACTTTCCCTTCTTAGTAGAATGTGAAGAACATGGTTTGGAGTTGGAAGACCTGGTTTGAGGTCTGGCTCGCTACTAACTTGCTTTATAACTGGACGTGATAGTGAGTTTTTCACTTCTTTCTTTTTACCTGTAAAATAAAGGCATTACCTTTTTCACAGGCTGCGAAGATTAAATGAATACCTTTACAAAGCACTTGGCAAACTGTGAAGTACCGTATTTTACTACAATTATTATAATTAGGGAAATGTCAGAGAAATGGGTAATGTTTGAAAATAAAGAATAGTTTCAGGTGGAAGACTTTAACTGACGATTTGTAGTATTTGAGGTTATGATGAGAACTCATTGTGTCTTCCTGTAGGGGAAAAGGGTTGACAATGGATGAGGATAATTCTAAAGGGAACTTCAGTGAGGTGCATACAGTCTCAAGAAGGTAACTGAGAGATTGAAAGAAAGTAACTGTAAGGGAAGAAAAAATCTTGGTGAACAAGTGCTTCGAAAAGACATTTAAACTAATTTGATAGTTTTGAGTGACAGTGAGCTGCTCCTCAGTAGCAGGTGAGATGGAACACAAGATTACAGTTTGAGCTTTCTTACAGAGAGTAAGAAACAAAGGTAAAGGTGGTCCTGTCATGCCTTGTGGTAACTCATCTTGAACTTATACTCTGGCCCAGCCGAGAGTCCTGATGGTCGCCTTGCTGTTTTTACTGTGCTGTACAGAGGCCATGGATGGTTGAAAGAATATAAAACACAGTGGTCAAGAAATGGGCAAAATAAGTATTTTACTGAGTAGGTTGGCCACACACTACCTCTGTGTGATGTTGGTCAGCTCTACTAGTTAAGGGGTGATTACTTTGTGAATTTGACAGTTTATAAGATTTATTCTGCAAAAATACTTCCTTCAATCTCAGCTCTCTTTATTTGCTCTGCAGGCAGAGAAGCTCCTTGAAACCAGGGTGCTTACTTAGCCCATTATTTTGAGATGGAGAAAGTTATCTTGAGAGAGGGTGGTATATAACGGTGGTATATAACCAAGAGGATTGGGAAATTAGGCGGCTTCCTAGTTTTTCCTGAGTCAACTGGGTAATAATGTAATAATATAAAGAACTATACACATGGCATTTAATACACACTCATTTAATTCTCCTAAGTCCTTGGGATAGGTGCTATTTCCCTGTTTTATAGAGGAGGAAACATAGGCTCAGGAGGCCAAGTGATGTGTTCAAAGTATTATACTTCCCCTGTGATACTTTATTTTGTTTGACATGAATTCAAACAATTCATTTTACTTATTCTCACTGAAATGTAAATATGGAAAAGGTATTCCAAAAGTATGTATAAACTGATTTTTGGATTATCTGTCATTTTGCAGTATCTTTGTAACTCTTTCCTTGGTTTGTACAAACAATCAAGAGGTTTTTGGTTTTTTTTTTTAAAGACAGACTTGCACTTTATTTATTTATGTGGGACCGTGAGGAAAAATCAGCCTATGGAGACTGCTGTGGCACTATAGATTTGTCTGAGGATGGAGTCGGTGAAGAACGCAGAGGCATAGGCACACAGGCTCCTTTAGGATTTTCATGTAGTAAGACATGTAAATTATAAAACAAGATTGGTAATGGGTCGCTAATTACTGAAGCTCAGTGATGAGTACATGGTGGTTCATTATTTTATTCTGTTGACTTTTACATCTTTAAAATTTTCATAATAATAAGTTTTTTTTAAAAAAGCCCTTACATGTAAATTCATGATATGCTCTAATTTCTTGTGCTTGCTCTCTTTCTAGCAAATTCTGTCAAAATCCTGTTACCGAAATCCTGTTCAACTCAATTTCCACTTAGCCGTGAAGCATTTTCTGACCACCTCGTCTAAAAGCGATCTGTTTATTTTTAATACTTGTGGTTCTGTCTGTATCATTCATTCCTTCCTTTTCTGGTGTAAATACCTAATCTCACTAGATTGTAAACTCCTAGAGAGTAAGGACCATATAGCAGTAACCTTTGTTCTCCCCTGTGCCTTCCACGTAGCACCCGCTTAATAAAACCTGAGTGATTTAATATGATGGTAAAATTTCAGGAAGTTGCAGCCTTTGTTGAGAGAATATTAAGCATGAGGAGGAAGCTACTGAAGGATGAATATTTATAATCCTATTTGCTTATAAAAGAGAGCTTTTTGTAACTTTGTTTGCTGATGTCCCAGTGCTGTGAGAATGAGGAATGCCATGCCTTATTAGAGTTTTAAATAAAAGCAAGTGATTGAGGAAATTAAAATAATTGGTAGTAACACCAGAATCTTTATTACTACTTAACCACAAGATTCTGCTTATATCTTTTTTACTCGCATACACCGAAGAAGTAAAAGAATGCATGTGAAAATACTCTTTGAAGGTGCAAACTAGACTTTTATTAATTTGAGAAAAACACCTTGCTCACTGTATATGTAGGAACAGTTGTTTTAGTGTAAGTTCTGTGAGAAACGGGAGTTCCTGATGAAGCCAGTGTGGTACTTCTATCTAATTGCATTTGGACCATAGTAAAAATTACTTATATTAGGGTTAATGTTGATGTATAGGGAAAAGGAAGCCAATCTGAGCCTTTCCAGTGAGTTTTGTTAGCGAAGTACTGTCATAATAACTTGTGTATTTTCTATGTGATAGGGTTTTACAAGCATTGCTAAGTAAGGAAACTGAGGCTCAAAAAGTGTAAATAACTTGCCTAAGGGTATAAATGGTAAAAGGACTCTCAGTCGAGACTGTTTGACACCAAAATTCTGACACTGAATCTGTCCACTTATGTTTCCGCAATCACTGCTGTAAGCCAAACTTACTTTCTTGAGTTTCTGTTTTAGCTTCCTGGCTGGGTTTTCTCCATTCTCCACATGTTGGTACCTCTTGGTCTTCTAACAGCCTATATCAGATTGTGGCAGTCCTCTGCTTAAAATTCTGTAATGGCTTTTGGCCACACTTAGAATAAAACCCAAATTCCTTAGTATGATTCTTCGTGGTCTGGTCTTGTGTCTTGTCTCCGAGGGGGTGACACAATAAACAAAGTAAGTTACACAAGGGTAAGACTTTCTCTGTTTTGGTACTTTCTCTACTGCCTGGCATGTACTAGATATAGTAGGTGGTTGGTGAATATTTGCTGGACAGATGAATGAGGATGCTTCTGCCTGTGTTACGTATATTAAGATCTAATCTCAGGGCTACATTATATTGAGGTGTAATATATTGTGATAATGGGCACTATAATGTCAAATATTTGCAAATGGTGCTAAACTGGAGAATGACAAGTAACACAGATCTCTAGAACTGGTGGACATCAGTTTACTTTTGCATTATTGCTGTGTTATCATTGTATGTGATGTGATCATATCTGATTATAGCTGATAGAAGTTTTTCCAGAGGAAAACTAACTGAAAATGAGTATCTAGCATATAGACTTTAGAAGATTTGCTCATTATTTTAAAAACATGTTTTGCCTATAGTTAAAGTGCTATGATAGTATTATTTGGGTGATATGTGATTTAAACTAAAATTAGCCGAATCTAACAGTATGAATTTGTATTTAAATCATTTCCCTCAATGTTATAAAGCCTTCAGGGGGAAAAGAAAGCTGGGGAGTTTGTAACCGTATCAGCTTGTAATTATCAAGTAGTACTATGAATTTAAATGCCTAATGTTCATGCATTTCTCAAAATAGATTTCTACAGGATCATTTATTTTGGGGATGACAAACTCTGTTGAATTGTGAGATGTTATGTAGTTCAGTATAATTGTATTTTATTTCAGCATTAATAGCATCCATAAATTATTTAGTTTTCATCATTCTTATCTGTTTCATCAAACTATCTCATGAAAAATCAAGGATGTACTAAGAAGAGAGTGTCTAACCAAGTGCTGTTTTAGTTGGCTGTTTTTGGCATCTGCACTTTTATATGATTGCTGTCCCTGGCAAGAAAGCCATAAGCATAATTCGATTTTTTAAATTCTGTAATCCGTTTTTCATATTTCCGGAGTTTAATGGTTCTTTCTGAGGAGTTAAAGGAAAATACCAGTTTTATGTATTGTATGTACAAATTAAGAAACATTTACAGCTTTGAGTTTCTATAGTGTATTTTCTAATTCTCACTTAAAGAGTTAGAGGCAGAGTGCTCCTCTTCTGGAATTTTAACCTCTTAGGTATCCAGAGGGGCTCCAGATGATCAAATTCAATTTTACAAAGAAAAAAAATCTATAGTTAGTCCCCATGATCCTCGCAATGAATTGTTATCTCTCAGATTTTATTAATAGATCTCACTAGGACTGCAGCTTAAAATGAGACAGTCCCACTCAGTTGCCGTGATAAGACTAGATTGAGTCTCTATGAAAAAGTTATGTTTGTAGGTATTTTTAAGGTATTAGACCAATGAATTAATATGTATTAGCCTAATAGAGACCTTGTAGAAAGTCCCATTTCTTGCTTTGTGGGTTTTACCCTAACCTGATAGGAAAAGCATGATTATTTTGGAGTTCTAGCATGGATAGTGAAGATCCACTAAAGAATTAAAAAAAAACATTGCTCTAAAGTAGAGATGTGCCCTAGTTGTTTTTATGTTTGCGAATTATATTGAATATAAGTGATCACTCAGAAAGTATTCAATTGTCTTATGCCACTCATTAAATTTTCATTTGAAATCCTGAGATATGAGCACCTAATTCTGTTGTGGTTTCTGTGAATAAGGAAATCTTTAGTTTGAGGGTGATTTTCATCTCTGATTAATTGTGACCTAGCTGTGTCTTAGTCCCAGTGTTGTATTTTGCACGATTGTTATGCCTGACCTACTCCACAGGGTTGTTGTGAGGATTCAGTGAGATTATGTACAAATGCTTTGTAAATTGCTAAGTGCTATATAAAGGCAAATTGTTTGTTCTCGCCATTATTTGTTAGATCCAGATAGGTTCCAGACAGGCCCTCATAGTTTTTTCTTGTTTCACGATTTAGCTAGCATTGAAACTTAGAGATGTCTGTTCTATTGAGAATATCAAATAATGCCATATAAAAAAATAGAAATAATAGTTTGCAAATTGTCATTGGTTTATATTTTTGCCATTGAAATGTGTCATAAGGTCATATTTTAGTCATAGTCCATCACTACATTCCGCAAAACGAAGAAGAAAAATTATGAATTGAATAGAGCTATGTTTTTTCATATGATGGTTTTATCTTGATCTTTGAAGACAGTTTCCTTCATAAGCTACTCACTTGAAGAAAAAGCAGTGGAGTGGATAATCCTAGTCTTTCCCTGGTTTTCTTTGGAGTGCACAAGAACGTTTTCTCCTTTTCTAATGCCTGAGGAGGAGCTGTTAGCAGTTTCTTATCTGTTTCCTTACTCCACACCATGTCCGACGGGCACACCCACTTTCCTTCATCTGAGGGCCTCAGGCTTGGCCTAAATGGGACATGTGTACCAAAGTTTTGTTCATTGTTTCTTCAGCCTGATTATACAGACATTTTGACCGAAGTACAGTGCCTGACTTTGTTTTGTTGGGTTTTTTTTGTCTTAATTTTTGCTCTAGATGACCTTCCAAACTTGACTACATCTTCAGGTCTTGCCTGACAGCATAAACTTTTAAACCTTTGACTGTGTGCCCTGTCTTGCCTTTATAAAGTTCCAGAAATTTATATTCATTTCACAAAAGTGCTTGCAAAAATATTACTGTTAGAAGTAAAAATTAGTTGTGAAGAACAAATTCTCTTGTCTTTGCTATCTATTATGTACACACATCTTTAGAAATGCCACCTAGGACTTTGGCTAGTCTGGTTAGAGCTGGTTGAAGATTTTAGATAAGGCCAGTTAACCTTAGAGTTATAGATGGGAAAGAATGGAAGACCAGAAATCAAGGCTTAGGAGACTCACAATTGAGAAAGGGGAGGAAGAAGAGGAGTCAGAAGAAGCTCCATCATAGGCAGGATAATTAGGAAAGTGTAATGGTGTTGAAAGGCACAAGAGAATGCTTAGGGGCAGGAGTGTAAAAAGCTACAGGGTTCAGAGAGAATGAAGGAAAAACAGGCTATTGAATTTGTGAAGGAAGTCATTATTGAAAGAGCTCTAATAAAGATCAGAGTAGTGAGGGTGAAAGCCAAATTAGGGATGGGTAATGAAGAAATAAAAGGCACCCTTTAGGAACTGGCCATTTGTTTGAGAAGATGTGAGAGACATAAGGAAAGAGGATGGTTGGTATAGACAACAGGGTCATAAAGGTCTTTTGGGGTTTTTTTTGTTTTTTTAATAAGAGAGAATTCTGTATTTGCAGGGAGGGAAAAGACATTGATCTTGGAAAGAGAAGGTACTGTTTTTAACTGTAGTTTAGAGATTTCTACCTTTGATTTATTATTAATGGATTGTAGTTAGGACTTGTGAGAGAACTTAATGGGGAATGCTTGGTGTATACATTCAGTCTTTGCCTCTTGGTTTTTATGTTGTCACTAGTTTGGGTTGTACTATATTTGGATGTCTTTGTGGGTTTTTTATTGCCTGAGTATAAAATCCAGCGTCTTCAGGCTGGATTTCAAAACAATAGTCTTATAACCCTACTTCTCTGTATTCGTCTGTAAGTATTACTTGTTAAGCTGAACCTGGTTACTACTGTTTCCCCTTTTATGTAAGGTGATTCTTCCACCTGGTTAGCCCTTTTTCCAAGTCTCTAAACATGTAAGTCCTACCTGGCTTCCAAGGTCCAGCTGAAATGCTTTATCCTGGTCTTAGGGCCTTCTGATTGACCCAGGAGAAATGTTCTTCTGATGCCTACAGCTTTTTATCTGTTTCTGCCATATGGGCTGCACTTAATGATTTTCTGACCTTGTTCTCAATGAATTTAATGTGACTGTCTTCCCACCTTGACAGTGAACTCTGTAAGAGAGTTTCAAAGCCATTAATTTCATAGTACAAGGACCTACACATAGTAGGTGCTCAAATTTTTTTTAGAGAATGAATATTTTAGAGGTGAAGTTTGCTAGATGCTGGATTTTAGAATAGAATGTCTCCCTAAAAATATAATGATAGGGCCCATAGAAGAGAGGAGAGAACATCTCAGTGCTCTTTGAAGAAAATATAGAAGTAAAATTGTTACTGTCAGATTGGTTCAAGTGTCATGGCCAGATTTGCGTAATTGCCTGACAACACCTAGATAAAGAGAGTAGCTCAGCCCGGGGCCAGACACCTAAGGGAGACATTTAGGAAGGACCACAGGCCCTTTGGAGTAGTCATCTGTCTTCATTTATTTCAAGTCTTCTTGAACTTGATCACAAACTGATTGCTACCAATTTATTTATACTTAACAGTCACTTGTTAAATACGTGACATATCTTACTCTTCTAAAGTGGGGTAGCTCTGCTTTTTTTGGAATTAGCAAAGCAATTTTAGGGGAAAAAAGTTTTGGTAGCATGCTCACATGAAAGTATTTTGCAGGAAACTTCCTTTGAGGTGTGAGGAACTACAAGCTTTACGGAAACTGGCTTCTGAGCAATTTAACATTTCTCTCTCTCTCTTTCTTTTCCCTCAACTAGTATTTGAGAAATTCTTATTCTTTGTATTTAAGCTTTTGTTTAAAAAGCTAAAAAAAAAATTTTAAAATAGAAACTCATTTTGGTCATCATCTTTTTCGCATTTCTAAAGTCTAGTTTCTCTTTTAACTCATTTCTTGTCTCTCGTTTAGTAATTATTATTCAGAAAGGGCAATTTTTAAAAATCTCTTGGCTTGATGTGTGCATATTTTAAACTTAATAGTTATAGCAGTGCCTCAATCTTAGGTTAGAATTAAGTAACACCATCGTCTGGAATAGGCATAAAACCTCGGGGGATTAAGAGTTTGTTTTGTTTTTGAATGTTTGCATGCTGTGCAATGGTGAAAACCTACAGGTGTAAGGATGATATATTAGGCTGGATTCATGGATTGCAAAGGTTATAAGGCCATGGCTAAACGTTATCAACCAACTTAGAAAAAAGGGAATAACAAGTAGAAGTAGGGGAGAACTGTGAATAGCAGATGTGATTGCACAATAGAAACAGAAGTGAACGTTAGGGACCCAAGCATCAGTAAGCTTCAAGTAGTGAGACCAAATGGAAAATAGAGCCAGCTACTAGAGGGTAGATGACTAATCCCAGGGAGTCATCATGAGCAAAGGGACGAATGGCCCCTGGAAATCCACCTTTGTGTTCAACTTAGATTCACCAAGTTGATATCGAGTCAACATTTAGTGATAGGGCAGTCTTAGCTTGTCCCAGCAGCTGTTGAGAGCATATGGCTTAAAATGAGTGTTATTCTGTATTTGATTTTTAAATATAATAACCCTGAAAAATAAAAGTATATTTAGTATATCTAGTAAAGTGGAAAAGTATTTGCTAAATTACTATCAACTCTCGCTTTAAAAGCTTAAAGGACTAAGCATCAAATATCGTTTGAGGTGTAGAGTCACTATCTTATGTTGAGTAAATGAAACTGTTATTATTCAAAGTGTTAGGCTGCATCTACCTTGATAATGAGCACTGTTGAATTTATGGGACCTCTTTGAAATACAGTGGGAGAATTGGTTACTGTATCAGTTAGTTATTCCCACAGTAACAATTATCCCCAAACTCAGTGGCTTAAAACAACAATCAGATATTCTCATGGATCTTCAGGTTGGCTGATGCAGCTCTCCTTCCTTGTTTCAGATCTTGGGTGGCTCTGCCTCATGTGTGTTTATTTTAGTGCCCAGCTGAACAGGCAGCAGCCTGGAAGCTGCTCTCACAGCAGTGGCAGGGGCACAAGAGGGCAAGTGGAAACCTGCAAGACTTCTGGAGGGTCAGGCTCAGAGCAGGCACACTGCCATTTCTGCTTCATTCTTTCAGCCAAAACATGTCATATGGTTGAAACCAAAGACGAGGAAGCAACAAAAATAAATTTTACCCCTTTAGTGGGAGGAACTGAAAAATCACATAGCTAAGGAGTAGATCCTGGGAGAGTTGAAGAAGTAGGGCCAGTAATGCAAATCCACCACAGTTGAAATTCCCTCTTCCCTTTCACAGTGCTAGTTATCACATTTTAATTCTATTCTAAAATGAAGAATTTCATTTAGGCAGATTTCATAGAGGTCCCTCTCTATAGCATTCTGTTTTTCATTCTAATGTTTCTATTTAGCTTTTTAAAGTTATAATTCACATACCATACAATTCAGTCATTTAGAGCAGAAGTTTTCAACCTTTTTGGCACCAGGAACCAGTTTCATGGAAGACAGTTTTTCCATGGACTTGGCAGGTGGGGAGCGGGTGTGGTTTCGGGATGATTCAAGCACATTACATTTATTGTGCAGTGAAACCTCTCTGCTAATGATAATCTGTATTTGCAGCCACTCCCCAGTGCTAGCATCAACGCCTCAGCTCCACCTCAGATCATCAGGCATTAGATTCTCATAAGGAGCACGCAACCTAGATCCCTCGCATGCGCAGTTTACAGAAGGGTTTGTGCTCTTACAAGAATCTAATGCCACAGCTGATCTGACAGGAGGCGGAGCTTATGTGATGATGCCAGCAATGGGGAGTGGCTGTAAATACAGATGAAGCTTTGCTTGCTCACTGCTCACCTCCTGCTGTGTGGCCTGGTTCCCAACAGGCCACGGACCAGTACCAGTCCGTGGCCCAGGGATTAGGGACTGCAAATTCAGAGTGTACAGTTCATTGGTTTTTATTATATTCAGAGTGTTGTACAACCATCACCACAATCAATTTTGGAACATTTTCTTCATCCCCAAGGAAATTCTGTACATACTAGCAATTACTGCCCATTGCCCCTTCTCCGCAGCTCCTAGCAGCCACTAATCTACGTTTGGCCTCTGTGGATTTGCCTTTTTCATACTAGCGGAATCATATAATATGTGGCCATTTGTTTCTGGCTTCTTTCACTTTACATAATGTCTTTAAGGCTTATCCATGTTGTAGCATGTGTCAGTGCTTCATTCCTTTTTATTGCCAAATAATTTTCCATTGTATGTATATATTACATTCTACTTATCTATTCATCAGTTGACAGGCATTTGGGTTGTTTCCACATTTTGTTTATTATGAATAATGCCACCGCAAACATTTGTGTATAAGTTTTTGTGCAAATGTATGTTTTCATTTCTCTTGGGTGAATACTTTGGAGGAAAATTGCTAGTTCATAGAGTTTCTCTGTCTTTAACATTTTGATGAACTGCCAGACTGTTGGCTGTACCATTTCATGTTCCCACTAGCAAGTTATGAGGTTCTAATTTCTCCACATCTTCACCAACACTTGTCATTGTCTGTTTTTTAAAATTATAACCATCCTAGTGAGTATGAAGTGGTATCTCACTGTGGTTTTTATTTGTGTAATGTTTATATTGAATTAAAGGTTTGTAGAGGAAAGAAGCAATGGTTTAAAATGTTAGATCTGTTTGTTCTTGAAAGTGTAGTACCAAAGTTGAACCTCAGTTTTAGTTACTAAAAATCCGGTACGGAGAAAAACAATCTAATAGATCTTTTGGCTGACAAAGTTTTCTTCAGGCTACTCCTTCTTTGACATGCTAGAATCATTTAGGAAGAAATTAACCTCAGATAATTGTTAAACTATAATAGTTCCTTCCCTTTGGTTAAGTGATTGACCAAACGACTCTGGCAACCTGCTTCCTCATTAGTAGGCCTGGTTTAATGACTAAAAGTTTAGTGCAGGTGGGGGAGCCTTCATATCACTTCTTCGCCAGGAAGGTAATCGTTAGAGGAATTAATTGTAAAATATAACCTTTTGTAGAGCAGCACTGTCCAACAAAGATATTATGTAAGGCACACATGTAATTTCAGGTTTTCTAGTAGCTGCATTAACAGTAAAAAGAAACGGGTGATATTAATTTTAGTAATCATTTAACCCAGTATATCAAAAATATTTATTATATCACTGATTGTAATCAATGTAAAAATTAACAAGATATTTTACATTTTTTTTTTTTTTAGTAAAGGTCTTCTCAATTCAGGCAAGCCATATTCCGGAAGTGCTCAATAGCTACATGTGGCTAGCAGCTACCGTATTAAACAGTGCGTTCTGGAGGATGGTAACTGCTCATGATCTAGGTTTCTTCTCACGTGTGTGATGATCTGTGTATCTTTAGGAAAAATAGATGAGTGCTTGCTTAGCCTGTATTTCCGGTTCTTTAATTTTATATTGTTAATGCTTTAAATGAAAATATGGAAGAGGGTCTTTAGAAGGTTTCAGAGAGACAAGCTCCTTATAGCTCAGATTTTGGTTATGAACAGAAATTAGTTAGCAGGAATAAGAAAATCACCTCCTTCATCATTAGGGATGTGCCAGGTTCTGTACTTTTTAGCTAAGAAAGAAATATGTTGAACTGTTACTGTTTGGTCCTTGTTCTAATTCTTCTGGATGTTCAGGGTCTGCTTTGGCCTGTTCTTTATCAGTTATATGCTATTAGTACTTACACTGTCTGACCACATAGCTCACTTGGTTAGACAGAGTAAGGTTGTAGATTTGATCTTCCTATTTAACAAATGACATTATGCCTTTTGGGGTTCTGCTATAGTAACTAAAAGAATAAACCAGACCCTCTTTCTTCTAGTTTGTAGTGTTGTTGGAGACTGGTTATCAAATGACAGCAGATGTGATTAAGATGACTTAGAAGGAGATTTCAGAGTGGGCCATTATACATACTGTGTGTCCTAAACAGTCATTTGATTACTAGAAGGAGTGATTTGATCAAAAGTGTCTTAATATTTGAATGCCTTTACTCATAGCTTACATTTTCTAATTTGCCTTAGTGCCCATCACTTCCTGTTGCCATACACTGAATCTCTACATCACTAATTTATACTATCTACTTAGCTCCTGAAGGCAATTGAGTTGTGACCCCTCAGTGTCCATAGTCAGTTGCAGGTCATTGCCTCAAGGATGGGTTGGAGATGAGATAGTTGGGCGCCCCAGTGACAGTGTGTTAAAAAAAGACTTTATCTTACGGGTATCTGCATGTTTAGATACAGATTTGACTATTGCATTAAGTGTCACTGACTATTGAATGCCTTAATGTTCTAACAAATGTTTCATTAGCCATCATTCTGGTTTTCTTTTTTCTTTTTTTTCTTTTATTTCAGCATGTTATGGGGATACAGATGTTTAAGTTACGTATGTTGCCCTTGCCTCCCCACTGCCCCCCAAGTCCGAGTTTCAAGTGCGCCCATCCCTTCAATGGTCTGGTTTTCTTAATGTCGACATGCAGTTATTCTAAATGGGATTCACATGCTTTTGGATTGGGGCCCAAGAATGGTATTCTGACTAAAAGAACAAAGGTCATGGCTTAATTTACATAATGTATCCTTCTGCATTTATTTATTTTTTTAAACAATTTTAATAATACTTTCTCTTTTTTTTTTTTTTGAGACAGAATCTTGCTCTGTCATCCTAGGGAGAGTGCAGTGGCATCATTGTAGCTGACTGCAACCTCAAACTCCTGGGCTCAAATGATCTTCTTGCCTCAGCCTCCTAAGTAGTTGGGAATACAGGCTCACACCACAATGCCCGGCTAATTTTTTTTTTTTTTTTTTTCAGTAAAGGTGGAGTCTGGCTCTTGCTTAGGCTGGTCTTGAACTCCTGAGCTCAAGCAGTCCTCCCGCCTTGGCCTCCCAGAGTGCTAGGTGTGAGCCACCATGCCTGGCCTCTGCATTTATCTTTGAATTTTTGACATTTGTGATGGACCCAGGGTCCATTTGTGAGTTCATGGATTTGAATTATAAGATCATGTGAAATCCTTATGTGCCATAGGTCCGCAGTGCACAGTTATGGAATTAACACCGTAAAGTGGTACTATCTTTGTAGTCAACAGTTTATTTGGTGGCTATTTTGAGGTTTTGGTATATATTCGGTTATTAAGTATGAAATGTCCGATTATCTTAAGTACTAAGTTTGACAGCAGATATCTCTTACATTTTGATACTTACTTTGATACTTATTGTTTTATTTTTATTGGGAAGGTACATCCTGAGTCTTTCAAACGTACATTTTGGCTTGTGATTACCTTTCAAGTTTTTTTTAGAGCAATTGTTTTGAAACCATGGATAAGTCAAAAATTTGTGTTATTTTTGAATGTGAATTCTATCATGGAACCAGTGCAGCACAGACAACTCAAAATATCAGCAAAGTGTTTGGGAAGGATATGGCTAATGAACACACAGTACATCAGTGGTATGAGAATTATTGTTCTGACAATTATTAATCTTGAAAATGAGCCACATGTGTGGCCTGAGACTAAGGTGGATAATGATGAGCTGAAAGCTGTAGTAGAAGTGAATCCATCTCAGTCTATGTGTAAATTAACAGCAAGGGTCGATGTTACTATTCCAACAACATTGGACCATTTGAAACAAATCGGCAAGGTAAAGAAGCTACATAGACGGGTTCCACATGAATTAAAGGAGCATCAGCAGAGAAATTGTCTCAAAGCTTGCCCTTGTTTGCTGTCATGACATAAAGGTGAACCATTCTACCCTGTATTGTTACATGTGATGAAAAATGGATTCTTTTAGACAATCACAAGCATTCGGCACAATGGTTGGATAAAGATGAGGTGCCAAAACATAATCCAAAACTGAATATGCATCAAAAAAACCTAATGGTGTCTGTCTGGTGGTCCTGTGCTGATGATAATGTTATCCACTACAGCTTCATGAAACCTGGTCAGTCATTTACAGCCAGTGTCTACTGCAACCAGTTGGATGAAATGATGAGGATGCTTGAGATTAAGCAGCTGAGATAGAGAGACAGGCCAATACTCTTGCAAGATAATGCTAGACTACATGTCATGCAAACAACGCTGCTCGAACTACAGAATCTGGATTTGGAAACTCTGTCATCCACTGTATTTACCAGCCCTTGGACCAACTGACTACCACTTCTTCCAGGGTTTGGACCACTTCTTGCAAGGAAAAATACGCAGTTCTCAACAAGCTGTGGAAAAGGCCTTTCACGATTTCATTGTTACTCGCTCTCCAGGCTTCTTCACTGCTGCCGTAAACAAGCTACTGTTAAGATGGCAAAACTGTGTCAATAGTTTAGGTGCATACTTTGATTAACTGTACTGCTTCTTGTTTGAGATTTTATAAACTACACTTTTGATTCAATATTGGACATTTTATATTTATATTTTATATTTAATCTAATATGATTTTGATAATTTCCAGGTATTTTATACTTTGACACTTGTTCATTAACTTCATTTCTTAAATATGTTTAAAATCCTTAGCCTTACTAAGAGAGACATATTGTCTTTTCATTGTTGAGTTTGAAATGCCTTGATTTATTAGTGTTATAAAATACTAATTTAAGGGCTGTTTACCTGTTCTCAACTGAGTGCGAAGTTTACAGTGACTAAGCTTCAAACTTAGTTGGACCGGTGAGGACGGAATTGGAAGCCTTACTTTAAATAATTACAATCTTTTGGTGGTAAATCTGATTTAGACCTCTTTGGTAACAAAAGAATACCTTAACTAAAGTGAAGTTATTTATGGTATCTATTTATTGAATATAATGTGATTTTTTTAATCCACTTTGCTGTAGAAATATTTGTGTTTGATTATGGCCTATTGCCTGAGACCCTGCTGGGGCTCTTAGGTAATCCTAATGTATGTACTGTGTTGCCTTTATAAAAGAAGAATTAAAAAAATCAGAATTTTGAAACATCTGTGGACACAAGGGTGTCAGATACGGGATTGTGGAACTGTAATACATATTTTATTGGTGAAATTTTGGAAAATGCAGATAAATTCAAAAGGAATAGAAAAACCACCCAGATTTCCACCAACCTAGAGAGATCTTTCATTAAATTTGTCACTTATCTTTCAGGTCTTTAAAAAATATATATTGGGACTATTTGTTTTTAAGACAAAACAAGTCCAGTTATCTAAAATTTAACTTACTTAGAAAGTTCATGGTAACATTTTATGTTATCCTTTTGGGAATTATATATAGAAACTATAGGTCATTTTTTATATAAAAATAGAAATAGGTTCATACTATGTTTTCATTTTTATGTGATATTTAATATCTACAGAAGGATATATGTTCTGTATGTATAAGTTATGAAGCATAATTAACACTTAAGAACTTCACCAGTCAACTAAAAAAACTACAAGATTACTGATACTCTAGGAGCTTCCTATGTTCTCCTCTGTCCTTCCTTCTGCATCTGCCCCCTATTCTCACTAGGTTATCTATCGGGGGTTCGCGATGCCCACATATAACCGGGTTCCCGGGCAGTGTGCGTTGCAAGAGATGGGAGAGACAAAGGTACGGACACGAAAAGTAAGGTGAAAGGGTGCGGGGAGGTCGGGACCACCAGCATTCCAGTGAGCCAGGTGGTACTGACTGAAGTCTAGCACCCGTTTTATTCTCTTTTTCGTGCTGTAGATTACAATGATTTCATGTGAAAAGCTCGTGGGTTAGCAGTAAAGCATATAATCTAAATGAGAACAAAAGAGACCGTACTCCTTTCTACTTTGTCTAGTTCCTCATTTACTGAGACTTGAACTCAGGAGAGAGATAGGAACAGTGCCTCAGGTTTAAAACAGGAAACCGCTCTTATCTGCTGGGCTGACATCCTTTGATCATTCTTTCTGCCTTCAGATTACGAGGATTACAAGCCCGGTTTGGTCCGTTTGCAGACATCCAGGCTGTAGCCCTCAGGCTTCAAGGTGGGGCCCATTTGCAGACATCCCTGATCAGTGTAGTGTCCCCCTCAAGGTCAAGCAGCTGTTGCTTAGTGAACTGACACGTCCACAGGTTGCTCTTTGGAAAAGTCCTGTCCCACTCCTGGGGTTCTCATGTCTGGACCCTAACCCTCAGCAGTTACCTATGTCGTGAATTTTGTGTTTACCATTCTCTTGTTTTTTTAAACAATTAGATTATATTTACATTTACTACATTTTTATGTTTTACTGTACAGCATAATGTTTAGTTTTGTTTTATTTTTATAAGATTATTATAAAGATGATATAGATTGTCTTTTATAATTTGCTTTTTTCAATCAGTATTGTTTCCAAGATTTGTCCCAGTTGTTGCGCTCATTTCCAGTGCTGTATGACGTTCTCACCTGTGAATATATAGTATCATGATTTATCTATCTGTTCTCTTGCTGGTGAATGTTTAGGTTTCCAGGTTAAGGCTCTTTTAAAGAGGACTGCTATGAACATTCTTGAACATATTCTTAGTATTCATGTTTCAGAGCTTTCTTAGGATTTATATACCTTGGGTGCAATCTGCCAGTCTCTTTTATGGTGAGTGCTTTTGCGCCCTAACAAACTCTTCTTTAGCCTGAGGTCTTAAGGGTGGTCTCTCCTGTGTTTTCCTCTAGGTAGGAATAGGTTGGGGGTTAAGATTAGGGTGAGGGCTAATGCTTTGCCTTTCACATGTAAGTTTTTAATCCATCTAGAATTAGGTTTTATGTTATTTGTGTCTGAGTGAGTTGGGAATCCAGTTGTCCCAGCACCATTTATTTATTTATTTATTTATTATTTTTATGAGACAGAGTCTGGCTCTGTTGCCCAGGCTAGAGTGCTGTGACATCAGGCTATCTCACAGCAACTTCAAACTCCTGGGCTTAAGCCATCCTTCTGCCTCAGATTCCCGGGTAGCTGAGATTACAGGCATGCGCCACCATGCCCGGCTAATTTTTTCTATATGTATATTTTTAGTTGTTTGGGTAATTTCTTTCTATTTTTAGTAGAAACGGGGTCTCGCTCTTGCCCTGGCTGGTCTGGAACTACTGACCTCGGCCTCTCAGAGTGCTAGGATTATAGGCGTGAGCAGCCGTGCCCTGCCTTGAGCATGTTTTCATACCATTTAATATATTGTAGATTTCTTTTTAGTGGGCTCATAGTAGACCACTATTTTCACTTCCTCTATTTTTTATTATATCAGTTCATTCCTGATCCTCTCGTCTCCCTCTCCAAGAAAGATTATAACCATTTTTCTCTCAATCATCCTAGAAATGTATGCATGAAAACACATGTATATGTACAATCTTACATAATCCCCCTTTTTATTGTGGTAAAATATACATAACGTAAAATTTACCATTTTAACCATCTTTTAAGTGTACAGTTCATAGCATTAAGTATATTTCACATGGTTGTGCACCCAACACCACCATCTGTTTCTAAAACTTTATCTTCCCAAACTGAAACTCTGTAGAGTAGTCCCCCTTACCCACAGGGAATATGTTCCAAGACCTCGAGTAGATGCCTGAAACTGCAGATAGTACCGAACCCTATGTATACTGTTTCTTTGATCTGGTAATTGAGACAGTGACTAAATGTCTAATGGGTGGGTAGCGTATACAGCATGGAGACACTGGACCAAAGGGATGATTCATGTCCTGGGCAGGATGGAGCAGGATGGCGCAAAATTTCATCATTCTACTCAGAATGGCACGCAACTTAAAATTTATGAATTATTTCTGAAAATTTCCATTTAATATTTTCAGACCATGGTTGATCACATGGAAAGGGAAACTGCAGTTAAGGGAGAACTACTGTATGCAGTGAACTCAAACTCCCTCTTCTCTCTCCCCAAGCCCTGAAACCTCTATTCTACTTTCTGTCTCTGCAAATTGGACTAGTCTAGGTACCTCATATAAATAGAATTTAAAAATATTTGTCCTTTTGTTACTGGCTTATTTCACTTAGCTTAATGTCCTCAAGGTTCATCTATATTGTAGCATGTGTCGGAATTTCCTTCCTTTTTAAGGGATAATGATTGTATGAATATACCACATTTTGTGTATCTGTTCATCTGTTGATGGTTGCTTCCACCTTTTAGCTACTGTGAATATTGGTGTACAAATATCTGTTCAAGTCTTTGCTTTCAGTTTTTTAAAAAATATATACCGAGAAGTAGTATTACTGCATCATATATGGTAATTCTGTGCTTAATTTTTTGAGGAACTGCCACACCATTTTTCATAGTGGCTGTGTACCATTTTACATTCCCACCAGCAACAAAGGTTTCAGTTTCTTCACTTGCTTGCCAGCACTAGTCTATTGCCCAGGCTAGAGAGCAATGGCATCATCAGAGCTCCCTGCAACCTCAAGCTCCTGGGCTCAAGTGATCCTCCCACCTTAGCCTCCCAAAGTGCTGGGATTACAGTTTATTTTCTGTTTTGTTTAAAAATAGCCATCCTAATGGGTGTGAAATGGTATTTCATTGTGGTTTTGATTTACATTTTCCTAGTGATTAGTGATGCTGAGCATCTTTTTATATGTTTATTAACCATTTGCTTGCCTTTGGAGAAGTGTCTATTCATGTCTTTTGCTAGGTTTTTAACCAAGTTGATTTTTGTTCTTGAGCTCTAGGTGTTCTTTATATATTCTGGATATCAATCCCTTATTAGATATATGGTTTGCAAATAATTTCTCCCATTGTGTGCGTTGCCTTTTGACTGTGTTAATAGTGTCCTGAGGTGCACAAAAGTTTTTATTATAATAATACTTTTGGGAAAATCCATTTTTTCTTTTGTTAGCTGTGTTTTGGTGTCATATTTGTGAAATCCTCACCAAATCCAGTGTTATGAAGCCTTTCCCCTCTGTTTTCTTCTAAGAGTTTTATAGTTTTAGTTCTCACATTCAGTTTGAATCTTTTTTTTTTTTGTATATAACAAGAGTCCAACTTCATTCTTTTGTGTAATCCCTTTTTACGTAGTGTGTTTCAACCCCACTATTTCCTTTTCCTCCTATCCTCCAGTATTCCATTGAATGGTATGTATGAGTCACTATGTAGGCATGTTAAACCCAGGAATGAAAACTGAAAAGACAAGATAAAAATAGGGAAGAGAAAAGAAGAGAGGGGGACAGAATGGGAATAAGTATTACTAACTTTTGCTCTGAGGAGGGCAGATTGCAATTTTATTGAAAGTTTATCAGGCACATTGTTAAACCCTGTGTGTGTATATAATTTATCCTTAAATCAGTACCCTGAAGTGTGGGTATTCCTTTCCGCATTTTACAGTTGAAAGACTGATTACTTGCCCAAAATTTTATAGTTAATGAGTGGCAGAGCTTGAATTTGAACACAGGTGTTTTTGACTACAAAGCCAACGATATTGAAGGATAAATTATATATACACAAAGAGTTTAACAATGTGCCTGATAAACTTTGCCATTTAATGGTTCTCTGAGAATAAAGGGAACCTTTAATCATGTAAGCTTGGAAAAGGCTGCATATTAAATCCCTCTCTTGGAAATTCATGGTCTGAATTAGCATATTATGAGCTCTGAGAAGTCGAGCAGTAAAAAAGAAACCTGTTTAATTTTGTTTTAAATGTTAAAAGTCACTCACTTGCTCAAGGGAAGAATTTGCCTGGCATCTTAACAATACCCCGAGCAGTGCTCCTTTAACACTATTTTGAGAAGTGCCTCTCACAGTTGTGTTCTCTTTCTTGTATCAAATCTAAGGACAGGAAATTAAATCCTGTCTTGGTGAAGAAGAGAATCAGTCTATGGAATTAACTGACACAGACCAGGTGTGTAGCTTTTTTTTTTTTTCTTTTTTGATGGTGGGGAGGTGGGGGTGTCAGTTTGTGCACCAAAGTCTACCTTGAGGTAACTTGAAATAAGGTGCTTTTCTGGAGTTAAATTGCATGTGACTACAACTTCCCTTGTCCACGTGACAAATATTAAGCTGTAGTTTTCTTTCAGTGGTCTATGATGTGGTAAAATTATTATACAACAGAAGCATTTAAGACATTCATGTAGAGCTATTTAAGAAAAAATATTTGACCAGCAATATTTCTTACACATGGGTTTTGAGTTAAGGATTTTATCTTGGCCGTGAATTGTTCATTTTATCTGTACCACTGATAACATAAGATGTGATTTAGGAAATGAAACATTGTCTATACTATGGGTGTATTAGTTAAATATTGAACAGAAACTAGTGTCAGATGGTCAGCAAATGAATGAACCAGCAGCCTATTTGCATTTATTTTGTAAGCGAAAGTTATTTTTCAGCTGAATTGAGATCCATCCAATCCCTTGATTAGACATTGCTTTTAGCATTCAGTGAGGGCTAATCCTATCTTTATGTTTTTTTACAAAATGTTCATTGATACTTTTGCCCATTATTTTTCCAAGTTTCCAACTTCTATAAAGTACCTTGTTAATATTTTAATCGGAAGTACATTACAGCAGCTGTTTAACTGGGACAAAATCATCTTCATGTTTCTCTGCAACTGGGCAGGTTTTTCTCTATTAACGTTTAGGTTTTTTAATACATTCACTACATTAATTATCAAGTATTTTATACTTTTTATTGTTGTTTTAATGGAGATATTTCTCCATTCTTTTTCTAGATGGTTATTACTGGTACGTAGAAATACCATTGATTTTTTTTTTTTTGCGTGTTTACTTTATATCCAACAACTATAGTAGACTAATGATTCTTTGCTTAAGATTTATATGGAATTAAATAGTGATATATACTTCAAAAAAACTAAAGTAAAGAATATGTAATAAACTATTATAAATCACTGATTTAGGGCTCCTTGGTCTTTTAAGCGGAAGACTACCAATGTTTAACCATCAGATTTGTGATGTGGATTGTTTTAATCATGTTAAAAAAAAGTTCTTTATTGCTTTTTGTAAATATGAGTGGAATTGGTTGAATTTTATAAAATGCAGAATGTGTTACCGTAATGACATTTGCATGCATCTTTTGCTGGCTGTACCAATATCAATAATTTTGCTTATTTTGAAAAAGACTTGCATTCTTAGAATAAAAACTGCATTCTTGCAATAAAAACAGCCTGGTAGTTTTTCATAAATCTCTTAAGGTATTACTTTAATTCCTTAAGAGTCTCATGTCATTATTTGTAAACAAGATTGTCCTCTAATTTTCTTTTTAAATTTTATCAGGTTTTTTTTTTTTAAGTGATAATGTCTTGCTCTCTCACCCAGGCTGGAGTGCAGTGGTGCTAGCTATCATAGCTCACTGCAGCCTCGGACTCCTCTTGGCCTCAAGCAAGGTCTCCTGCCTTGGCCTCTCAAGCAGCTGGGATTACAGGTGCAGGCCACTGTGCCTGGTCAGTGTGATGTTTTTGAAACCATCATACATGTTGTTGGGTATATCAGAAGTTTCTTCTTTTTATTACTGAGTAATAATCCTTTACAGATATATCGCAATTTGTTTGCCATTCACCAATTAGTGAACATTGTTTCTCATTTTGGGTTATTATAAATAAAGCTGCTAGTGAACATTCACGTACAAGTCTTTCTATGGACACATTTTATTTCTCTTGGATAAATACGTAGGAGTGGGGTTGCTGGGTCATATGGTTAAGCATATGTCTAACTTTTAAAGAAATTGTCAAACTGGTTTCCAAAGACAATGCATTTTGCATTCCCACTAGCAAACGTGAGATTTCCAGTTGCTCTTCACCCGTGTAAGATAGTGAACTTCATCGATAAATGTGTGTTTTCTGACTGTTCCACCAACTGGCTGTTACCCCCCGCCCCCCTCCTGTTCCTCGGGCCCCCCTGTTCCCTGAGATACAACAATATTGAAATTAGGCCAGTTAGTAACCCTATAATGGCCTCTGTGTTCAAGTGAAAGGAAGAGCCACAAATCTCTCACTTTAAATCAAAAGCTAGAAATGATTAAGCTTAGTGAGGAAGGCATGTCGAAAGACAAAATAGGCTGAAAGCTAGGCCTCTTGCACCAAACAAGCTAAGTTGTGAATGCAGACGAAAAGTTCTTGAAAGAAATTAAAAGTGCCACTCCAGTGAACACACAAATGATGAGAAAGCCAAACAGCCTTGTTGTTGCTGAGAGGGAGAAAGTTTTAGTGGTCTGGCTAGAAGATCAGCCAGCTGCAGCTTTCCCTAAAGCCAAAGCATAATCCAGAGCAAAGCCTTAACTCTCTTCAGTTCTGTGAAGGATGAGAGAGGTGAGGAAGCTGCAGAAGAGTTCGAAGCTAGCAGAGGTTGGTTCGTGAGGTTTAAGTACAGAAGTCATCTCCATAACATAAAAGTATAAGGTGAAGCAGCAAGTGTTCATGGAGAAGCTGCAGCAAGTTATCCAGGAGACCTAGCTGTGATCATTAATGAAGGTGATTATAGTAAACAGATTTTCAATATAAACAAAATAGCCTTATACCGAAGATGTTACTTAGCACTTTTCATAGCTAGAGAGAAGTCATCAATGCCTGGCTTTTAAGCTTCAAAGGATAGGCTGACTCTCTTGTTAGGGGGTAACGCAGCTGGTGCCCTTAAGGTGAAGCCAGTGCTCACTTACCATTCTGAAAATCCTGGTGCCCTTAAGAATTATGCTAACTCCATCTGTGCTGTATAAATGGACAACAAAGCCTGGACGACAGCACATCTGTTTACAGCATCTTTTAAGCCCACTGTTGAGACCTACTAGTTGAAAAAAAAAATCTCTTTAAAATATTACTGCTCATTTACAATGCACCTAGTCACCCAAGAGCTCTGATGGAAATGTACAAGGAGATTGGTGTTGTTTTCATGCCTGCTAACACAGCATCCATTCTGCAGCCCATGGATCAAGGAGTTATTTCGACCTTCAAGTCTTGTTATTTAAGAAATACATTTTGTAAGACTATAGCTGTCATAGTGATTCCTCTGATGGATCTGGGCAGAATAAGTTGAAACCTGGAAAGGATTCACCATTCCGGATGCCATTAAAAAACATTGTGATTCATGGGAGGAGGTCAAAACGTCAGCACTCACAGGAGTTTAGAAGAAGTTGATTTCCAGCCTTCATGGATAACTTTGAGGAATTCAGGACAGCAGTGGAGGAAGTAACTGTAGATGTGGTGGAAGTAGTAAGAGAACTAGACTTCAAATTGGAGCCTGACAATGTGACTGAATTTCCGCACTCTGATAATAAAACTTGAAAAGATGAGGAATTGCTTTTTACGGATGAGCAAAAAAACTGGTTTCTTGAAATGGAATCCTCTCCTAGTGAAGATGCTGTGAGTGTTACTTAAATTGCAACAAAAGATTTAGAATATTATAATACATAAACTTATTTGATAAAGCAGTGGCAAGGTCCAAGAGGTTTGTCTTTAGTTTTGAAAGTTATGTGGGCAAAATGCTATCAGCATTATATGCTACAGAGAAATGTTTCATGAAAGGAAGCGTCAATTGATGTGGCAAACTTTGTTGTCTTATTTTAAGAAATTGTCACAAGCACCCCACCCTATACCAGTCACCACCTTGATCAGTCAGCAGTCATCAGTATCAAGGGAAGAACCTTCATCAGCAAAACAGGTTATGACTCACTGAAGGCTCAGATGATCATTAGCATTTTTAGCAATAAAATAATTTTTAATTATGGTATATACATTGTATTTTTAGACATAATGCTATTGTAAACTTAATAGAGTACAGTATGGTAACAACATAACTTTTATATGGACTAGGAAACCAAAAAATTTGTGTGACTGACTTGATTGTGATGTCTTCATTACTGTGGTGGTCTGAAACTGAACCCACAGTGTCTCTGAGGTACACGTGTACACGGTTCTTCCACGTAATTTGTTAAATGTATCGCTCTTTATATTTCCTATTTTTGTGTGCTATTATGTTTTTTTTAATTTTAATTTTTAGTATTTTCTTTTGCTAGTAATACGTAACAATACAATTGACTTTTAAAAACTGATTTCGCATCTTGCAGCCTTGGTAAACTCACTCATTGCTTAAAGTAACTTTTTTTGTGATTACCTACGATTTTGTACATACATGACTACAACACTTGCAGATAGACACACTTTTAATTTTTTTTAATCTGATGCCTTTTGTTTCTTTTGCTTGACTCATTGCACTGGCTGGGACCTCTACTATAATGTTGAATAGAAGTGAAGAGAGTGAATGTCTTGGCTTTGTTGATCTTTGGTGGAAAAGATTGAACTTTTCACCACTGTGTGTTACGGGTTTTTTTAGATGTCTTTTGTAAGGATGAAGAAGTTCCCTTCTGTTCTTAGTTTGCTGTCAGGTTTTGTCAGGAATGGAAGTTGGATTTTGTCAAATGCTTTTTCTGCATCTATTGAAATAATCATACAGTTTAAATCTTGATATGGTGAATGACACTGATTGATTTTTCAAATGTTAAACCAAGTCTGCATTCCTGAAATCATAATGTATTATGCTTTTTCTATATGGGAGGATTTAGTTTGCTAAAATTTTGTCACAGATTTTCATATTTATATTCATGAGATACATTGGTCTGTGATTTTCTTGTAATGTTTTTTGGTTTTGATATCAGGGTAACACTGGCCTTATAAAATGGGTTGGGAAGTATTTCCTCTTCTTCTGGAACAGTCTGTGTAGAATGGTATTATTTCTTCCTTTACATGGTTGATAGATCACCAGTAAAGTCATGTGGGCCTGGTGTTTTCTTATGGGGAGACTTTTAACTACAAACTCAATTTTGTTACCAGATATTGGCCAATTTAGGCTATTTCTTCTAGAGGTTGATTTAGGGTTTATAGTATGCATCCTTATCACAGTTTATGTTGAAATTGGTGGTTTGTGTCTTTCCATTTCTTCTAGGTAGTCTAATTTGTTGTTGGTATAAGTTCTTAATATTTTCTTACTACCTTTTGAATGTCTGTAATATCGGTTGTGATGTTCTTTCTTTCATTCCTAATACTGGTAATTTGTGTCTTCTCCCTTTTTCCTGATCTAACTAGAGGCTTATTAATTTTATTTATCTTTTCCAAGAATTGCTTTTGGTCCTACTGCTTTTTCTCTAGCATTTTTCTTTCTATTTTATTGATGTCTGCTTTCATATCCTTTCTTTGCATTTAATTTGCTTGTTCCTCAAGGTGGAAGCTTAGATCATTGGTTTGAAACCTTTCTTCTTTTCCTGTACTAAAGTTTTAAATATCCCTCTCTCAGTACTTCTTTAGCTATATACCATAAACTTTGGTCTGTTTGATTTTCATTCAAGTCAAAGTATTTTTTTTACATTTATTCAGTATTTTTATGGTTCCATTTTATCTCCATTCTTGGTTTACTAGCTTCACATCTTTTTTGTAGTTTTAGTGGTTGATATAGGGTATTTGGTATACATCTTCAATTTATCACCATCTCTATTGAAATAATGTTATACCACTTCACCTATAACTTAAGGAAGCATAACTTAAGAAATGATATACTTGAATTTTTAAAAATTTAATTTTTTCGGTTCTAATTGTTTTCATGGCATAAAAGGCCACCAGTAACTTAAGTGCCTTAAAACAACACTGTTGCCATCCTATTTTGTGTGTTAGCCATTTGAATGGGGCACAGCAGGAACAATCTGTTTCTGCTCCATGATGCTTGTTGCCTCTGCTGGGGCAGCTCAAAGCTGGGAGCTGGGATTATCTGAAGGTTTTCCCACTCACGTGTTAAGGAGTTGATGCTGGTAGCTTAGTCTGTTGGCCAGAACCCATACACATGGCCTCTTTATGTGGCCTAAGTTTTCTCACAATCTGGTAGTTGGGTTTCAAAGGCAAGTGTCCTAAGAAAAGAGAGCCAGGTAGAAGCTATATTGCCTTTTGTGACCTATCCTTGACCAACATCACTTCTGTATTTTTTAGGTGGAGGTAGTTACCAAGGTCTGCTCAGATTCAAGGAGAGGGAGCATAACTCTTCCCCTCCAACACACACTTATACATATTGGTGGAGGAATATCAATGTCATATTGGGGCCTGGCGCGGTGGCTCACGCCTGTAATCCTAGCACTCTGGGAGGCCGAGGCGGGCGGATTGTTTGAGCTCAGGAGTCTGAGACCAGCCTGAGCAAGAGCGAGACCCCGTCTCTACCAAAAATAGAAAGAAATTAATCGGACAACTAAAAATATATAGAAAAAATTAGCCGGGCATGGTGGCACATGCCTGTAGTCCCAGCTACTCGGGAGGCTGAGACAGTAGGATTGCTTGAGCCCAGGAGTTTGAGGTTGCTGTGAGCTAGGCTGACGCCATGGCACTCGCCCCAGGCAAGAGAGTAAGACTCTGTCTCAAAAAAAAATGTCATATTGGGAGCAGAGCATGTGGGTTGGGATAGGAGGCAGTCTTTGGAAAATGTAATCTGTCACACTCTCCCCTATCTTTGTGTTAGGATTGTCTGACGTTTTAATTCTTTGTATGTTACCAACAACACAATGTATTGTTATTTTTGTTTTAAACATGTCTTTTACATTTACCCACTTATTTACCATTTCTTTCACTCTTCATTTCTTTTTGTAGATCCGTATTTCCATCTAGTATTATTTTTCTTGTGTGTGAAGAACTTCCTTTATTTAACATCATTTGCAGTAGGGGTCTGCTGCTGATGAATTATCTCAGCTTTTATTGGTCTAAAAAAGTATTTTATCTTCGTATTTGAAAACTGTATCACTGGTTATAGAAGTTTATGTTGAAATTTTTTTTTCCTAGGCACTTCAAAGCTCTTCCGTTTTCTTCTGTGCTGCATGATTTCTAATGACATATCCACTTTCATTTTCGTCTTTGTTCCTTTGTGAATAATGTGGCCGTGTCCTCTGGATGCTTGAAGTTTTTCCTTACTGGTTTTTAGCAATTTGATTATGATATGCCTTGGTGTGGTTTTCTTTCTATGTCTTCCGCTTGGGGCTTGTTGAATTTCTTGGATCTATGGATTTATAATTTCCATCAAATGTATAACAGTTTCAGCCATTATTTCTCATTTTTTTCCTCTTTCATCCTTTCTGTATTCTAGTTCACACCTATGTCAGACCACTTGGTAGTGTCCCACAGGTTACTGAGGCTCTGTTAATAATTTTTTCAGTCTTTCTTACTATGCGTAGTTTTTATTGCTGTGTCTCCAAGTTCAGTAATATTTTCTTCTGCAGAGTCTCATCTGCTGTTATTCCCATTTAGTGTATTTTTTTGTTTGAGATACTGTGTTTTTTAAATCTCTACAAGTTCAATTTGGGTGTTTAAAAAAATCTATTTCTCTCCTTTCCATATCACATTCATATGAACTATATTTATAATGTCTGTTTTAACATCCTTGTGTTCTGATTCCATTATTTCTATCATGTATATGTCTGGTTTTGATTAATTTTTTGGTCTGGATATGGGTCATCTTTTCTGCTTCTTTGTATACCTGAACATTGTGAATTTTATAGTTCACATTGTTGGACAGTTAATTTTGCTAGATTCCTTTAAAGCTGTCAGATTTTATTTCTCACACAGTTAAGTAACTTTTGGATCATTTTAATCCTTGTGAAACTTACCGTTAAGGTTTTTATGGCTAGTCCACGGCAGTCTTTATCCTTGGACTAATTTAGTACCTTTACTAAGGTGTTGATCCTTCTAAGAACTCCATAGTTTCTTCTCTCTGACCAGTGAATCACAAACTGTTCCAAGTTCTGGACGAGTCTATTGCTTTCTGGTAGATTGTTTCCTGACCTCAGTGAGATTTCCTCTCAGGCACTTGCAAATCCGAGACTGCCGGGAACCCTCTGCAGACCTCCAGAGCTCTGCGTGCAGCACCTTCCTCTTCAGTACTCCGTCCTGCAGATTCTGGCTGCCTCAGCTTCTCCCAACTTTGTTGTCTCATAAATTCAGAAGACCCTCAGATTCTGTTTGAATGTTCTGTCCCTGCAGTGAATCCTGGAGGTTGCCTCTAGGCAGTAAGTTTGGTTAATCATGGAATTTACCTTCTTGGTTTTCTCTCCCTCTAGGATCACAGTCTGGTGCTTCCTTTTGCCCAGTGTCTTAAAAACTGATATTTCATGTATGTTGTCAGGTTATCTAGTTGTTTATAGTGGGAGGACAATTTCTGTAGCAGTTAAAACTTCATGTTCAAAATTGGGAGTCCTCCTGTCTAAATTTTGTTAATACAGTTGGCCATCCATATCTGTGGGTTTTGCATCTGTGGATTCAGCCAACCGTGAATTGAAATATTCGGAAAAGAAAAACAATAAAAAATAACAATACAGTAAAAATAAAATTTTTTTAAAAATACAGTATAGTGACTACAGGTTGAATATCCCTAAACTGGATGTCTAAAGTGCTCCAAAATTGGAGATTTTTTTGAGCATCAACATGATTCTCAAAGGAAATGCTTATTTGAGCATTTTGGATTTCAGATTTTTGAATTAGGGATGCTGAACCGGTAAGTACATAAAGCAAATATTCCAAAATCTGAAAAAAATCCGAAACACTCTGGTCTCAAGCATTTTGGATAAGGGATACTCAACCTGTATTTATATAGCATTTATATTGTATCAGGTATTTAATCTAGAGATGATTTAAAGTACATGGGAAGATGTGCATAGATGATATGCAAATACTATTCCATTTTCTATAAGGGACTTGAGTATACGGGGATTTTTATATCTGAGGGGGTCCTGGAACCAATCAATCCCTCATGAATACCAAGGGATGATTGTACTTTCAACCATTAATCAATTTCATTTACCAACAGATTCTATGTCAATTCTACATTCTGATTTTCCAGCTTTATTTTTGTTTCTGTTTAGTCTTTTTAAAATTGTGATAAAATATATACATAACAAAATTTACCATTTTAATCATTTTTAAGTGTACAGTTCTCTGACATGTGCATTCATATTGTTGTGCAAGCTCACCACTGTCTCTCTCCACACCTCTTTAATCTTCTTAAACTGAAACTCTGTACCCATTAAACACTAACTCCTCCCACCCAGCCCCTGGCAACCACCATTCTACTATCTGTCTCTATGAATGTGACTATTCTAGGACCTCATATAAATGGAATCATACAGTGTTTCTCCTTTTTTGACTGGTTTATTTCACTTACCATAATGTCTTTAAGGTTCATCCTTGTTGTAGCATGTGTCAGAATATCCTTCTTTTTAAAGACTGGATAATATTTGATTGTATGGATTTGCCACATTTTGTTTATCCATTCATCTGTGAAGACAAAGATTGCTTCCACCTTTTGGCAATTGTGAATAATGCTGCTATGAACATCGGTGTACAAATATTTCTTCCAGACCCCGCTTTCAAATCTTTCCAGCTTTATTTTTGCATTTATCTTTGCTCTGTTTTTCTTTATATTGTTACTTGGCTTTTATTCTGAATCAGCAGATACATTTTTTTCTTTGTTGCCGATATAATAATTTAAAATGGAACGTTTCTTTTGCAGTTTATGTCCTTTAGAGTAAACTAGTTAGGCAGTTTTAGTTATATTTGTAGAAAACAGTATGGAAGTTTCAGTGGCTTTATGTCACTATTTGACCCATTTTCACTTCGGACAACATGCTGGTGGTGAGTAGTTTGCTGGTCCAGTAAAATCCAATTTTCAGATAGTCCTATTTTTGGACTCAGCTGCATATTTGAAATCATGTTCGAAATTCTTTTATTCAAGATGATATATATTCCCATTCTTGTTTGTACTCGAGTCACATAATCACACATTTGTATGCTTAGATGTAGTATTTGTTTCTGTTTTCATAACCACTACTATGTGGATCCATTATGGGGAATTGCAGCTACAAAGTAATACTGTGTGCTAGCAAAAATGCTAACTTAAGTGAATAACAGCATGCAAATGATTTAAAAATATTCTTGCCTAGTCTTATATATCCATTTAGCTCAGTAGTTCTCAGCTGGGGTAGTACCATTCTCTGGGAGGCACTTTTGAAATTTGTGAGAGCATTTTTGGTTGTCACCATAGTAGAGGTTATAGGCTTGCTAGATGTCTTGCAGTGTGCAGGACAGTGCTATACAATGAATTCTGTCTTATATGGCGTTTGCAGCTCTTTTAATTACCCAAGTCTAAAATATTTTACATACAAAGCATTTTTTATGTGATACACTACATTTTCTATGAAGGTAACTGCTGTGTAAATCAGAGGGTGAGTAATGTCCTTTCATTTAGAGCTTTACCAAGAGATTGCCATTTTGGAAAAACGTTCAACACACCTGCTTCAGCCTGCATTTGTAGGTGTCACATTCGTGGCGATTCTTCATATTGGTGCAGGCATCTTAAATAGATTATGATATTTCCTAGTGTATTGATGCTCAAGTTTTTATATATTAAATAGTGTTTTATATGAATTAATTTCTTTTTCTTATTATATAGTTAGGGCATTGTAATGACTTTTAAAAAAATTATGTGAATAGGACATTATCAATTAATGTAATTTCAAGATAATAAAGGGACCATTAAAAATTTTACCAACAGGAGGTGTTGGGTCCGATAAGCTTGGGAGCCACTGAATGGATTGAATTATAGCAGTCCCTGTGGCGTGTCCATAGCCTTTAAGATTGCTTCACTATTTCTGTGAAAAGTTATCATTAGTATTATAATTCAGATTATTTGAAAATATTATTTTATTGATTTTCCTTAGAAATTATTGTCATCTGTTGACCACTTGATGAATGATTGGGCAATGCCAGTGGTCCATGGGACTACACTTCGAGAAACAATGCTTTATATCCTGTCTTGCTTTTGCGTATTGACCTTGTTTTTCTTAATTACTGAATTTGCTCTCTACTCTACTTTGTCAGATATAGTTTTTCTCCCAACGCTTTTTATTTTAGTATAGTACTAAAGTCTGCCTTTATTTTTAAGTCAGTCTTTTGCAAACAGTATGTTATTGAATTTGGGTTTTAATTCATGCTGAAATGAATTTTTATAAAGAAATCTGATCGGCCGGGCGCGGTGGCTCACGCCTGTAATCCTAGCACTCTGGGAGGCCGAGGCGGGCGGATAGTCCTGAGCTCAGGAGTTCGAGACCAGCCTGAGCAAGAGCAAGACCCCGTCTCTACCAAAAATAGAAAGAAATTAATTGGACAGCTAAAAATATATATAGAAAAAATTAGCCGGGCATGGTGGCGCATGCCTGTAGTCCCAGCTACTCGGGAGGCTGAGACAGTAGGATTGCTTGAGCCCAGGAGTTTGAGGTTGCTGT
>RJWJ010014359.1:0-38067 GCA_004363605.1 Indri indri | reverse complement strand
TTTTTTTTTTCATCTTAAAGGCTTTCCCTGATCTTCCTTGTTGTTCTTTCTCTTATTACCTCACTCTTTTCCTTAAAACACTTATCAAAATTTGCAATTACATATCACCTGTGAACTTCCTTGTTTAACATCTGGCTTCCGCACTAAACTGTGAGCATTGACAATGTCAGGTTAGCTCACCATCATTTATTCAGTGCCTAGCATATTGCCTGGAACATAATATGTGCTTAATCAATATTGGCCAAGGGAATGAATGAGTGAGAAAATTAATAGATGGATGGAAGTTAGCCAATTCCCATTTACTTACAGTCCTTTGGAAATGGCCCTAACTGATCTAGCTCTGAGCCATCCCTCCAACTTCCTTCCATTCTCCATCTCTTTTAATTTGCTTCAACCCCAATGGCTTCTTGTTGATTCGTAAACACATCAATCCCTCTTCTTTGCTTGCTGTTTCCTCTGGCTGGAGTGCTCTTCCCCATGCTAGCATGGCATACACCTTCCCATTATTTGATTGTCTGCACAAATACACTTCCCTAGAGAGGGCTTCCTGGACTCCCTATCTAAAATAGCAGTTCCCACCCCTTACGCTTTTATTTTTCTCCATAGCACTCATCACTGAACTGTGTGTATTTATTTAGGTATCTATTAACTGTCTCAGCCCCTAAATGTAGTGTCCAAGAGGACAGAGGCATTGTCTGTCTTATCATAGTATGAACGAGAACCATACAAGGCTGGGCATGGTGGCTCACGCCTATAATCCTAGCACATTGAGAAGTGTAGGTGGGAGGATTGCTTGAGGCCAGGAGTTCAAGACCAGCTTGAGCAAGAGTGAAAACCATCTCTACAAAAAATAGAAAAGTTAGCTGGGCATTGTGGCATGTACCTGTAGTCCCAGGAGGCTGAGGCAGGAGGATCACTTGAGCTCAGGAGTTTGAGGTTGCAGTGAGCTATGATGATACCATTGCAATCTAGCCTGGGTGGCAGAACAAGACACTGTCTCAACTAAAAAAAAAAAAAAAAAAAAAGAATCATGCAAGACACAGAAGATAATGGATAGAAAGTATTGACAGAAGGAAAAAATGATGCATTCTCTCGTTCTTTTCTTTTACTTTTGTTGATGTTAGTCACATTAGTCTTATCTTCCAGTAATTGCTTGTGACAATAAAATCTTAATTTAATTTAACCTTAATATAACTTTACAAAGTACTTTAATCATATCTCAATATTTACTTATTTGTATGTTTAAAATGGCATTATCCTATAATATCATAGAATTTATCTTCGATGACCTAAAAAATATGAAAAAAATGGATTCATATTCTTGTCACCCATAGCCCAACATGGAAGACATAATTGTTGAATTTTATACTAACTTACTTTGTCTTCCAGTAATGCTAATATCCCTTCTATGAGAAAAAAAATTCTAAGCCTTTGTTTTCCACATTTTTGAAGATTTACTATATTTTATTTGATTTTGTTACATTTAAAGTCCTATTTGATATAAATCAACAATATTAAGTAAAACAATGAAATATAATTTCCTTTGAATGTTTTGTGAGAACCTAATATTGCAAAGTACAAAAACAAAAAATTTAAAAAAAACCAACAAATATCAGTGTGTTTTTGGTGACATGAACAACCAATATTTTATAATCAAAACATTATCATTTAAAGCTTACATTGGAATTATTTATAACAATGCCTTGTCTCTTTGGCTTTTTAGGTATTTGACTATGATTTTGGACTGCAGGATGACTTTATGGGCTCAGCCTTTCTGGATCTTACACAACTGGAGTTAAACAGGTAACTTTTGAACTGTTGTAATATCACTACACCTTGTTATGCAGGTGGGCCTGTGTAATAGAAAATATCAGCCAATCTGGGTTCTAATTGCTGTACTGTCATTTACAGCTACATGCCTTCATGCTAGCCAGGCTTTCTTTAGTCCATCTTTCTCATCTACGCGATGGGAATAATAGCATCTTCCGTGACTACCTCATTTGACAACAACTATTCATCAGAAAAATTCCTGGACATCCACTCTGTCCCCAGCACTGTGCTAAGCACCAGGAATCTAGAGATAAAAGGCGTGTTCCTTGCTCTCACGTTGCTCATATGGTCACAGTGGAGGATAAAGAAGATTATGCATATTAATCCTAATTATTAAGAATGAGGATGTTATATATGAAATAAAAAGCATACCCTTTGCTTCAAAAACAGCAGCTCTCTTATCACTTGAACCAAGGTAGAATCTGATTTGCCATCACCAGTTACCATCACCAGTTCACCAGCACTGGCTTACCAAGAAGTGCTCCTAAAGTGGAGCCATATTTGTTCTATTTGCTCAGTTACATTATTTATCATGGCTCTACTAGGTGGAAAGTTATATTATTATAACTAATATTAGTCATTCATTGTACCAAATAGTGGGATTTTTATCTTTCAAAATGTATTCCAATATAGGAACTAAGAATTGATTAGTACTACAGAAGAAAAATAACAGTTTTTAAAAAGGTGAAGCAGTACTGGAATGGGTTGCAAAGGAAGCTGTGAAATTTTCTTTGATGGTTTAAAGGGAAGGAATTCCTGTTTTAGATGATCATGTTAACATCACGTGGCAGGGATAATGGAAAACAGGAAAGCAGAGTGATAAGCCAGATTGCTATTTTGAATTTCTGTAAATGTAGATAAGTAGAAAAATATGGAAGAGTAGAACCCCCTTATGTGTTACAGCCAGCTAAGTCTGAGCACAGTGGCAGCTTATTGGTCTTCCAATGTTTATTTTTGCTTTGGGCTGGATAAAAGAACAGTCTTTCTTGTACTTCCTGCATGTCCTCTATTCCAACCGACAGCCTAGCACACACCTCCCTGCAAAGATCTTATGCAAAGGTCTACAGAGAAAGTAACTATGCCCTTAGTGGTATTGTACGGAGTCCATTATCATGAAAACTGAGCTCAAACTAGAATGCACTGTACTTTTCTTCTATAAAGGCCACAGTTACTTTCTCTGTAGACCTTTGCATAAGGATATGCAAATTACTGGCCTTAACCCCAAAGCATAAATTTCCCTTGTTCTCTGTTAAAGAGAAATCGTTGGTGAAAAATAATTTAAATGGAAAAATATGAAATAATTTTAAAAATTAAAAGAGATTATATATAAGCATTTGGTGTGTATTTTACCACATTACATATTTTATGTATTTCATTAACAATTCTCTACCCTTGAAACCACATAATCATCAAATTGCTGCTTTTTAAAATCACGTATTTGTGTATGCTGTTTCATTCTCTGTATAAATCAGTGGTCTTTGGGTGTAGAAAAATAGATACTAGTAGTAGCCATGTAAATACTTATGCTACTGTATAATGCATTAAGGTATCTTTTTGAAAGAAAATAAAAGATATGTCATAAAGCATTGCAAATGTTCTTAGATCTTTATTATGTAATTAAAAAAGGCAAAGATTTTACTATTAATTTTATGTACATATACTATAATGCCCAATACATATTTATTAAAATAAAAGGAACAAGTTTTTTATAATCTAACCATAATGATTAGTTATAACTAAATTAATATTGGAGCAATGTGCATCACAACTATTATAACTTATGTATATTACCAGCCTGACAGGTTGCTTATGGTTCGGTTAAAACCCCTGACAGCAAAGAATTGTTCATATGTTTATAAGATCGTTCATCAACTTGGCAAAGTAAGCATCCTGTGAAAGATTTTCAAGAACCATAAAATCTTAGCTTTGAAAAGTAACTGTGGTTTTCAATCCTGGTTGTGTGAGAAAATCATTTGGGGAGCTTTATAAATATTTAGACTCCAGACCCCACTTCTGATCTACAGAACCACAGTCCCCAGCGGTAGAGTTCAGGAATATGCACTTTTTCAAAAGTGCTTCCCAGTTGATTCTGATGTGCAGCCAAGATTGAAATTTCTTATCCCCACCAAGCCCTCTCTCTAGTACTAGAATTCAACTGTATCATATACTAAAAGTTAAGCTCCATGAAGATGAGGATCTTATCTTGGTCTTGACCTCTGGTTTTTATCCAGAACCTATGTTAATACATGTTTTGTAAATGAAATGAATGAGTAAACCACTGAACAAGCAAAGGAACATTCCGAATTTGCCAATATTTCAAGATTTTTTTGTTTAGTGCTAGATGTTCCAACAGACCCTTAGATATAAACCATAAGGTGGGCACTAACCCTTATTTGTTCAACATTAATTGAGGTATGCAAGCAAGATGTTACCTATGCGTTGTCAGTTGAATGTGTATTTTGCATTGTTTTCAGAAAATGATTGTGGGTAATATTGAGTTATTCGTAATCTCTTTCTCAGAGATGCTTATTGAATTCCAAAGCCTGTATTACCTAACTCTTATAACTATTGATTTCCTTGTCTTTCCGAATCTAAAAATTGTTTAGGAATAGGTTTAAATAGCAAAAAAAAAAAAAAAAAAAAAAAAAAAAAAAAAAAAAAAAAAAAAAAAAAAAAAAAAAAAATAGAAGCATTACTTTAAATGTTGGTTGTTCTTTTAAATAATTACACATTGTTTTTAAAGTATGTCTATAATGGATATCAGGCAAATTAAATTTTATATTTTCCTCTTCTTCCACTCACCTGTTTACTTTAAATCATACTGCTGCTTAAAAAAAATCCTGAAGAACTAAAAAGAATCCAGGGGTCAATAAATGACCCTCATGTAGTTGCTGGGCTCAAATTTATAAAAAATAGCTGGTACTACTCTCTGTGGACTTAGAGATCACAGAAAAGGGACCAATAGGTTTCTCAATAGGGTTGTCATTTCTTGACCTTTTCAGCAACTTTCTAGAATCCTATGAAGGACAGAAATTCATCCAGTGAATTTAAATATACCCAATTGGCTATCTGACAGTTTATTGGGTAATTTAATACATTGATGATATTTTAATAACAATAAAAATTGTACCAAGAAAGTAAAGCAAGGCAAAATTGCTTTTGTCTCCTTAAAATACTAAATTGTTTATAAAAAATATATTTTTGGCTTACGCATTTAATAACTGTTTAAAGTCTAAATGTTTTATATCCCAGGCCCACAGATGTGACCCTCACTCTGAAGGATCCCCATTACCCTGACCATGATCTTGGGATCATTTTGCTGTTGGTGGTTCTTACCCCTAAAGAAGGAGAGTCCAGGGATATGGTAAGTTCCCCACAACCCAGTAGGAGCTCTTTCTTGCTCTCACTTGTTCAATGTTGTGAGCCTTCTTGGACACAGAGATAATAATAAAGAGAAGCTGCACGTGAAAATCTGGCCTGTTCTTTGTTTCTGTGAGTATCCTGGGTGTCACCAGGCCATGCTTATTGTATTAATATCTTTTCAACTCAAATTTCCCATTCCACGCTCCAGATCAGA
Organism: Indri indri; assembly: GCA_004363605.1. Classification (NCBI taxonomy): domain Eukaryota; kingdom Metazoa; phylum Chordata; class Mammalia; order Primates; family Indriidae; genus Indri; species Indri indri. The sequence goes on along the minus strand of RJWJ010014359.1, from coordinate 32,660 downwards.
ACCTCTTGTTATAAATAAGAAACAGATTTGCAACTTTTATTTTCACTTTACTTCTGAATTTCAGATATGTTATATTGTAGGCAAATATCAGTATTCATTCAGGGAATACATTTATTAGTGACTTGAATCTTTGGAATTCCACATCGAATAATAGTACCCAGACCCTCCTATTTTGACTGTATTGTCAGGTGAACCATAACAAAGAAAATGAGGTGAAATTATAACAGAGTTTCTGCTTTCTGGTATTTGTTTACTGAATGATAAGTGAGTACTTTTCATCTATTTGACGGGCTTCCGTATCGGTATTACCCATTTTTCAGCACTAGCTGTCTGTACTTCCTTGCACACCATGCTGCTATGAGAAAATGACAGGGGATGCAGAGGAACCAATTACTCCCAGGCCATTGAATGACATTCAAAAATCAGGTTTGGCCCACATCACTATGCTTGCCAGTGCACTTTCTGCCACAATTTACCAGCGATTATTTATTAGACTCAATGTGCTTTCATGTGCCTGAAAACTACTCTAACTAGCTCTGATTGTAACACATTTTAGTAGTAGACATAATTTTTTTAGGCAAGTTCAAATACTCTATTTCAGCAATGTATGTATTACTGTCTTAAAATAATGCATGATTAAAGTTGATTATATATTGTCTGCCGAAAGGGTATTATTGACACTTTTCCCTAGACTATAGGTAAAAATAATGAATTTCAACTTCAGATTTGGAAATACTTTAAACTCATTGCACTCTTTCAAGAAGTATTTCTATCCATTCCTTTAAAAAATTAAACTATGCACATGTAAATTCATATATAATATTTGCTAAATTTGGGTTAAGTACCTGTACTTTATTCACTAAGGAAGAAATTTCTGTTTTCTAACAAATATTACCAAATATTAATAATAATACCTACTATGAGAGCTTAGCATAGTGAAATTATGTCCATATGTGTGCAGATGCACCCTTATGCAGAAGGGTGGGTGAGGAAAACATTTTACAAAGGCTATTTGGAAATGGAAGCCCATCATTTTAGAGGTCACCATTTCAGAAGATATCATTTCCCCCAGCACAAGCCAAGACATATATCCTAACTGGCTAATCCATGCATAGGAATAAATTTTAAATGTTTACTTTGTGTTTTATTCAAATAATCTGGGTATTCACCAAAACCCTACTATAAGCCAATTCTTGTGCTAGTCACTTAGGATATAAGAGAACTTAGATCCAGTGGAGAACCCGGGAATCAAATGTCACTGATGGAAATGTACAATGACAACTGATTTAAATGCCATGCAAGAGAGTTACATGTTGCTGAAAGAGCAAATATAGGAGAATTTGTACTAGTCAGAGCAACAGGGATTCTCTGTCAAGGAAGTCAAATGGGAGCTGACTTACAAAGTGTGAATAGCAGTTAACAAGGCAAAAACCAGGAAGAGAGGAAATTTTTCAAGCAGAGGAAACAACACATGCAAAGGCCCTGTGGCTAGAGAAAGCATGCTATCTTCCAAGAACTGGCAAAGTACTGGAGCTGATAGAAGGTGGAAGCAAAGGGAGTGTGGGTGATCAGGGGGTGCTGACACTGGAATGGAAGGGGGATGCCCAGACCGTGTTGAGCCCATTGACCACGTCAGGGTTTGTGGTCTTCTCCCAAAGAGCAATGGGGAGGCATTGACAGGTCTGTAAATAGGAAATGGCATAATCATATTTGTCTTTTGAAAATATCTCTGTAGCCGTGTTGTAGAAAACAGATTAAAAGGCTAAGAAGGAATACTTGGAGATCAATTAGGAGGCCACTGCAAAAACCCAAATGAAAGATGATTAGATTTAGATTGGAACTGTCAGAGGTGGAGATAGAGGGAAATCAACAGGTTTACCTGCAGGAGGTAAAATCAGCAAAACTTGGTGATAGACTATTCTTGAACTGAGGGTCTTTGTTATTTTAATAAAGCACAACACCTAAGTGAAAATACCTAAGTGTCTGAGGTCCTGTGTATTTCCAAACCATCCAAACTTGCAATATTACTGGAGACTGGAATGATTTAGCAGCTGCTGTAGCTTATTGGGTGATTTGGTGATGGATAGTCTGTTGAAATTTTACATTAAAGGGATCTTTATTAAATACTCTAGCATCAAATTGATGGAGCAAGTTAGTATCAGGAAACCTTATGATGAAGCTATTGAATTCTAAATTTTATAGAAATATATGTCAGCATAAGCCCAGTGTTATTTTTCCTTCAATAATCCTTGCAAAAATTCCTTAACTCAATGGCGGCTCAGACTTATATTTTAGGCACAATGTCTTTCTAATTAGAAAAAAACATTTAAAAATATTACAGTGCCTGGGAGCTGATCATCAGTAAGTTATAAAACATGAACAGGGAGGAAAACAGGTGAGTTACATGAAACAGTTACACATCAAAAATCTGGTTTTCTTCATCTCTTTTCTTCCTTTTCCTTTTTCTTCATTGAATCTCTCCAGCCACACTCACCTTTAGCACAAAGAGTTCCTCCTGAAATCCTCATGCCACTTTGTTGGCTCAAATCCCTGTGACTTTAGAAGAAATTCTTTACTGCCAAGTATTTCTCATGCATTGCCTTACTGCATGTCCTCCCCTTTCTGAGTCCCAGAGAGCAGTGAATTTATTCTGCTGCATTAACTGGTAAATGGTGTCTTCTTTGCCATCCTGTTGTTGACTCTCCCCTGGCTTCTTTCTTCTTCATCAGAGAAGTGAGTGGCTCAGCCAACGCTCACAAAAGGCACAGTGAATGCAGCATGTACCAGAGCCAGCCTCTGGCTGGTGAACATCCTTGCACCTCCCATCCTGACCTCGGTCACACCCGAGGAGGCAGAGAGAGGGGCGATGGCCATGCTGGGTCATCTTTGTGGGCGTGAGCAGGGAAGGGGCTTGGTTGTAGAGAAGCAAGCTGAGCCAGGGGAGAGAGGAGGAAGGATAGAAGATTCCCCGTAGGAAATTCTACCGGGATCCAGTATCCTACTGTAGTGATGGCCTAGATTTGAATCTGGGTTTCTACATGTATGCTTTACATTATGAAAATTCCCAGCAAATAAATATAAATTAGCTTTTTTGTTTTTTTCTTTGTCCTATATAGCAGTCTTATAACTATTTTATTAACTTCTATAAAATTAGTTATTAGATTTATCAACACTGGTTTTTAGATTTTAAAACTCTAAACAAGGACCATTTATAGCCATCTATTAAACAAAAAAGCACACTTATTGATCATCTACTAGAATCACCTACTATTGTGCTAAGGTCTAGGACTCCCTCCTACTTCTTTAAAGTGACCTGTGACCATTTCATGAACTAAGCAGAAACTCCTTATGAGGAACCTTAAGGCTCTCCAACAAGCAACATACGTTCCCTCGCTTGTAACTTCTGTCCCAGCCATACAAACTCCTTCACAGTTCACCTTCTGTCAACTCTAAGCTTTCTTCAGCATCGCTTGTCCTACCTACCATATGCCTATACTTCAGTTCACTGCCATCCTACATCCTATCACTCCTAGGAGGGGAAATATATATACAAACCCTTTCTTATGATGACTTCTCTCAAACCTAGTCCAGTCTTCTACACCTAGTGTTTGTTCAGTTGTTTGTAGACACAGCTCTGCAAGGGTCTGAAGGACTGCTTCAAAGGCCCAGGGGAAGGTGTTTTAAATTTTTTTCTTACCTCAATATTCAAATCCCTGAGGTTTTCACAAACAATATTAAATCATAATTAAATAATGGTTTAATTTTCTTTTGTAAGTTCTTAAAATTAATATATTGATGACAGTCTGCTTAAAATCAAACTATATGGCTCAAGGAATTCTAAGGATGACAATGAATTATAAATATGTCACTGTATTTTTTTTTTTTTCATTTTCTAACATGTCTTGTATCAACCAAATATCGCTGGGCTACATTTAAAGTTTCTTGGTTAAAAACAACCAGAGATCCAATGTGTCTTCAAATTAAATTTTCATATGTCTAAAATATATAACATACTGCTGCAGTGAAAATGGCATGCTGAACTTGCACAAATTATCCAGTAACTAATCTTATTTAGAGAAATTCAAGCTAAAAATGCAGCAAACCAGAAATCAGTTACTGAATGCTTCACAATCTCAAAATTCAGAATGATGTATAGGGAAGGAATAGAGGATAATTTTGCCTTGACCCTCAAATGGCAAAATTATAAGAAGAGTTCTGTTATCTTTGATTACTAGCTCAGAAATAATTTATTTTAAGCTTTCAGGACCGAAGACTTTAGTTCAAAAACCACGTTTATACTTATGCCTGTGTTTATAAAACCTTGCTAAATATTTTATGTGTATGAAAATGGAGAATGAAAAAGATGAGTTTCAAAAGCCTTTAACAGATAAATCCTAACAATCAAATAGGAAATAGAGCAGTAAAGTGAAGAAAATGCTATTAAAAGGTAAGAAGAAATGAATAACTGGAAATACAGAGTACTTAGCATTACAAAGTGCTAAGATTTCTAAATTAGTTATCTTGTGAGTTTTTTATGTATTTAATGCTAACAATACATTTCATGAATAATGCAGTTGGGATGATTTATCCTTGTGTGGATTGCCAGTTCTGGAAATCAGTAAAACTGAAGAATGAGTTAAAAAAACTATCAGGCTACTGAATCTACTAAAGTCTCTAAAACATGTAATGTCTTATTACAGCAATTTTAAAAGTATAGTATGAGTAATAACAAATGCAGTTGCCTATATTAAAATCTTCTCCATTGAGTTCATGATTGAGTCTTTTTTAAAAAATCCCAGATGTGAACAGATATATATATATTTTTACGTTTCCAGCATTGTGTGTACAAGAAACCAAAACCTTCATGGGGGCATGCTGATGAGCTGCATGGCACAACTGTCATTTCTGTTTTTTATTGCATGTACTGTTTTGAACGTGCAAAAGTATGTGGTGTATACATATGTGTCCTATATATGGCATTTTCGTCTGATAGTGTATTTGAGTTCTTTCTGGCTCTTTTTCTAGCAGAGTTCAATCCACAGCTTTCTTCATTGGAGAATTTGTGAAATAAAAGTGAGTTAATTTGTGTTACACACTCTCTTAAATAACCTAGACCTACAAATTGCTTGGCTAAGGCTAAAAAACTGACAATTCAAAGAAACATATGAATTGGCCTTAGTTGGTCTTTAATGAATTAAAAAATTTTTTTCATCTTGGTTTAATTTTGATATTTTTCATAATTATTACATAGTCATTTGAAGAAATATCCACCTACCAAAAGTTGAATATATATGTTTTATAAGATGTATGTACTATAATATCTAACCATCCTGTGATTTTTGTGTATGTATGGTAGCTATATAATTGCCTAAAAAATCACTACGACAAAAAAATTGATAGTAAAAAATGGATAGAGATTGTACAATCTTTTAAAAACAATCACTTCTGCAGCTCTATCACAGGCCATATTTTTATCCTACTTTATTCCTTTTATTGGCTTCAAGGAAGTAGAGCTTCTAATGAAGATTTGTATTGTACTATAATATTTAATAATATCAGACAATAACACTTTCAAAAACTAATTCATATGTTTCTCAGCCGAAGTTAAGACCACAGAGAAAAAAATAAATCTTATTTTTCTGGAATTTGCTTCATCTCCTATTTTTAACTTTCCCTAATCTTTTTTCTCTAAGATATCTCACAGATAGTAAAGGTAACAGTATTAATAGTGTGTCTATTAAATTTATTTTTTTAATATTTTCTGCTGTTTTCAGTTTTATTAAATCTACCTTAATCCAACTACCTAAAAGGAAAAGGGACTTGGAATGGGATGCTTAAACTCATTGCTTAGCTAGCAGGTTTGGCTCAAGAGGCAGAAATTTTGTTATAAAATATAGGGCCATTTTGAGAGTCACTGGATCTACTAATAGAATCAGGAAAATAATGAATTGATCCTCATAACTGCCAAATCTTGCATATTTGTACTTAAGGAAATCACTGACGTTTTATCTCTATCAGTTTCCCAGTCTGAAAAATAAAATCATGCAGCCTGTTTACAAAGCCGATTTTGAGAGACGGGAAAAATACCAGCCCTGTACTTTGTTTTACATATAGAAGGTTAATTTGTATGCAGCGCTTCTGAGGCAGGGGATGTGAATTTGACCGGCAGTATTGAATCCTTATAATATTGACTTGTGTTGCCATGAGATTCCAGTCTTTCTAAAGTTCTAAGCCCATTTTTCATTGCATGACATTTCTAATAGAATGGAGTTTTATATTATAAGATTCTTAAGTGCTAGATGATGATAAATGACCATAGATTAAGTGATTTAACTTATTTATTTATTTCTCTTAATTGTTCTCACTTGATTTGACTCAAAATATTGAATCTAGAAATTACCATTCTTTGTCCATTGAAACTGCTTTCTGAGAAAGTTGAGCACTTATTATTTGACTCTTACTGGGGCAGTTTTTGTGAATATGGCATACCGCCAAAGCATTTGGTTTCCAATTGCCTTTTGGTGATGATGGGGGAAGCAGTGGTGGTGGTGGTAGTGATGATGATGATACTAATGATAATGACTCATTTAGGATTAAAAAAAAAATTTATTACCAGTCTACTAGATGTTCATATCCACAACTCAATGGGGATTTTTTGCTTCAAAATGAATTGGACATTAGTATTTTGAAAATATAAAATATTTCTATAATATTTGATGTTAATACTTTACAGCTTCCTGGCTCCATTGAAAAAAAAAAAGTGGGGCAGAATTATTGTAACCTTAGGAAATCTATTACTTTTCCATGTTTTGGTCAACATTTAACACAGAGTATATATAGGGAAAATATACCCTTAAAAAACGCCACCTGTAGAAAAGAGGAATGTATCATTATCTTTGACAATCTCACGATTTCTTTAATTTCGTATCCTACATATTCTACTCTCTTGGTTCAGGTCAAAGGTTGTTTTAGTTTTGGATTAAAAATCTTTTCTTTTTTCTGTTTTTGTAATCCATGAGTAGTTTCTGAAATTGTTCTTCTTTATAGTGAATTCTCCTGAAGAAGATACAATTCTTTAAGGCACCAGTGTACTTCCTTGACATACAAATATGACAAGCATTTCTAGAAGCTATATTCTTTGTTCCAAATATTTCCTATTCTTCACTTCATCTGGCTTAAAGATAATGGTCCTAAAAGCTAAGATGGAGTAAAAAGGTTAATCAGGAAGGTTAATACCTCAGTGTTCACTGAGAAATTTTTACAAGTGAAGAGAAGAAATAAAAAATCTTTGGGCTTTTATGATTTTCTTTGTACAAGAGACCAATGATCTTGGGCACTCATCCCAAGTCTCAGAGCCTTAATTAAAACTTTTGGCCATAAATACCTCTTATTATGACACAAACAAACTACTTCAAAGGATATGTTTTGGCTAAACATTTTGCAGGAAAATGTACCAACAGCCATCACAATATATGGCACTTTTTTTGATTGGAAGTATTTGCAGATCCAGACATAGTTAAAGATTAACTGAAAGCAGAGACAGTTCTAAGATGCCACCAGAGCAAAAGACTGTGAATGTGTTTGAAGAGAAAAAATTATTATATACCTGGCAAAGTCCTGTATACCCTCAACCTCCACCACCAAAAGCAATAATTGCAAATCATGAAACTCAATGTATTTTTTTCAGCCATTAATTAAGGTATTCCAAACGTTCCATTCTATTTAAAACATATTGTCTCATTTCTTTGTATAAAGGAATAAAGCAAATGAACTCTCACCAGAAAGACTGCTTGGATGTGAAAGTTGCTTCTCTAGTTGTGTGTGTGTGGAAAGCAATTTTTGTCTTGCATAGTTGTTGTTGGAAACTGTTTGCTTTTTCGAGGGCTAATAAATGTTACGTTTCCTCCAGAAAACAATTGGCTGCCCTATTCTGTACATGAGTGAAAAGATAATGAAAATGCTTTATTTCATTTGCAGACAATGCTAATGAGGAAGAGTTGGAAAAGATCAAGTAAGGTAATTCTTAGCATGTGATCTTTCAGCTTTTCTTGTGAGAAGAACCATCAGCTGCTTTCCCAAATCTCTCTCATGTCTCTTCAAACTATGCCACAAGATTTCATCACTATTCAATTGTTATTTTTTCCCCATAAATTTTAAGTAAACCATGAGATGCTTTTTAAATAAATGGAAATCAGACTGATCAGTAGCATCCAAATCATCCTCTTGCTAATCTCTGGTCACTTCTCAACATCATTCTCAGCATCTGATTCCACCATTTGTCCAACAGGGTCTAGAAAATTGCTTTGCTCCAGGAATAAAATGATGAGTCTAGGGCAGGGCCAGCTCCACATGGAAAAAAAGATTCACACAAGTTATTGTTTTTAGTCATAGAAAATTGAGTGTGAAGTTTTCTAAACTCAAAATTCCTGTATTGCTACATCTTTCAAGTGTACGATAAGAACAATTTTCCCTCATTTCTTCTTCTCACTTTGAGAAATTAATGGATCTAGGGAGTGAGAGGAGTTTATGGTTCCCGTCACTTACTAAGCCCTGGCTCTTTTATGACTTGTGAGATATATACGATAGAAACTAAGGTTTAAATTTGTTGAGTGGTGGTGCCATTCTTGGACACAGATAAATATGAAGATGAAATCAGACTTTTATGTGAATATGCCTTGAAACAAATCAAAGGGATTTTATTTGTAAAATTCTTGTTTGCTCAAATTTCTACCTAAAAAGTCAGCATTCCTTTTTAATAGTGACTAAACTTTTTTAGACCCTGGAACATGACAATCTTTTTCCTTCCATTCTGATCGAATCATGCTATTTTTCTTTAATTTTGTCATTTTTATTATTATGAATTAAAGGATAGTTCTATTAAAATGTTTTTATATTTATGGCAATGAATTAATCTGTTTTAACAAGTATCTCTTACTGTACAGCTTCTCCCAAGTTCCTATAGCATTAATGACCAAAAGATAATTTGGCTCACAAAAAAAAGGCAGGGCCCCATTAAAAGTAACCTTTATCATTTTAATAAAGGGAAAAGCACTTATTAAGGAAGATCACTGAATACTTCTGCTTTAGTGTTCACTGTGTTTCTTATTAATCAAAATAAAGTTTCAAGAAGTTTTAAAGAAATGTTTGCACTGTTCATATTTGTATTATACTTTTTTCTTTGTATTGATGTTATATTAGAAGTATATGTGTTTTACAGTTAATGTAATTTGACTTTCCTCATTCTGTGTCTACATTATGATATATTTATATAAAAAATATAACAAGCTATTAATATGTACCAATATTTTCCCCTTCAGATACATTTAACATGCAATGCTAGAGCAGGATATTATATGGCATGTAGTATTAATTAGTGTGAATAATCCATTTTATTGTAGAATAAAAGAGAATAGAAATATTCTTCTTTAAAAATACATTTACTCTATATTTAAAATTAATTTAAATGTGATTTTAATGACAAATTAAGTAAACATCCACTTATTTCCCTTCAGTCTACAAAAAAAATTAAAGCGAATAATAAATATCTATCCTCTACTATTTTTATATGTAAAATTCTTGGGATTTTTATTTATTATTAATAATATACTTAATTCATTCAAACTGGCACATTTTTCAAGCTTCCACTGAAGATACAGAATTCCTGTGTCTAACTCAGCACTTATTTGAGTACTTGCAGATTATATTTAGTACATGTGTTAACATAGCTTTTGGGTTTTAGCCTAAGGGATTTTCAGTTTTGAAAAATTTAATGGGGATATTGAATGCTTAGTGAAGTAAAATCACTTCACTCATTTGATTTTTTTTTCCTATGGGGACATACTGAATCCCAGCTAATTCATTCAGATTTTCCCTGTGCCCTAAAACATTTGCCATATTCATCCACACCAGTGTTACAAGAGCACAGCGTTAAATGCAAAATCCAGGGGAAATTTGACATTTCAATTGCTACCTACTCCACCATCCTTCACACACACCACTAAACTGAGACTGTTCCCTGAATCCTTTCCTCCAGTAAATTGTGCTTCCTGGGACACAAAGGGATATGTGACTATACTATGTAGTCTTGTAAGTTTTACTATGTTACTGTTTTGTGGCAATGCATCGCTTTTCTAATTATTTCGATCTTCTTAAAGATTCTTGTCTGAATAAGGATTTCTCCTCTTTATTTTTGGAAAGGGGGTGTCACTTATTTGCATTACATTTAAATACTGGTATTCATATGTGATATAACTATGCTCAAAGTCAAAGGTAAATTTTTCATATAAACACAGATCATTTTCTTCTTTGGAATCTTGATGTAGGAATGAAGTCTCCTGCATTTTTCTGTCAGAGCCTTGGCATGCAGCCTGTCTGTGAGCACCAATGGTGAATATGAAATCTAAGAATTAAAAACTTTGTAGCAAAGACTTAAAGATAGCCAGACAATGTTGTTAGAGGTTCTCTCCAATATGGAGTTTTTCTTCCTTTACTTAGTTACTTTCTGAAGTAATGTAACTACAGAGGGAGAATGCCTACACTGACATTGTCACTTTTTTAATATGCATGTCTCCTCTGTATACAAATTGAATCAGCTCTTGGAATTCCCCATTACTTAAATTTCTGTGTATCATTTCCATCATCTTGACTTCCTGTGATGAGATTTCTTTCCATATTTTTGTTACCATACTTCTGCCAATAATGGGTTATTTTCAATGGAAATCTTATTATTTGTGTCACTCACATAATATGGGGCTGTATTTACTATCGAAATCAAGAAAAGAATAACCAGCTTGAGGGAAGTCATAATTGCTGTTCAGGACCAACTTATATTAATATATTATTTGGAGTAATTGTGTTATCACCTAATAACATATAAGGAAAAAATGCAACCAAACTTATCTCTGAAAAGCAAGAATATATAAAATATACACTATATTTGAACGGCATATAAACCAGTAAGTAGTTATAAATTCCATAATATCTCCTCTTCTAGGGATGGTAACATCCTTTAAAACATTCATTCTGGTTTTCCACAAACACACTTTCCATCATGCACATTTTAAATTCTGCCCCACACTCAGCTGTTATAGAAGAATGTTATTTTAAGAAGAAAGAGATTGATGTCTCCCTAATCTTAGGCAACAGAAAAATTATCCAGGTCAAAAGGCTTACAGTTATGTGACAAAATTTGCGTTTTGGCAAAGAAATGGTAATGCTTTGAGTTATTGCAATATTTTGTTCTTTAGAAGAAGCTTACCAACCGATAATTTATTCTAAGGTTAAATTATTCATCAAGAAAGTTTCATGAGCTCAAAATAGAAGATTCGTATGTGTTTTGTGAATAGATTTTATGGGGTCAAACCAAAAATGGGAAAAAAAATGTGGTTCTATCGGATGGTAAGCTGTTATAATTTTACACTATATTGTGTGCATGCGTGTGTCTGTGTTTTAACCTAAAAGAATGAGTTTATCAATGGGTAAAGGGTGAGATCGTAAACTTAGATGCTTTCAATAAATTACTTCAATTATATGAGAAATACTTCTGTGACAATATAAAGATATACACTTTGCAATTCATAGCCTCAACAATAACACTTTAGAATTGTTTTCTTTAAGAAAAAAAATCATCCTTTGAATAATATAATATAGACTACTGTGATGATGTCTCATTATCATATCTTCTGTTACTTGACAGCTTATATCTTTTTTTTAAGTAATACATCTTTTTTATAAAGATTTTATTATAATCACTTAACATAATTTTAATGAACTATAAAACACTTTATTCATTGGTTGAATGGAGCAATTTTTAATAAGACTTTTGGCAAGGATATCGTTAATTTAAACTAGAGAACACTTTCAACTCTGTAAGTCTGCAGGGCGTAGCAGTTAAACCTGACACCTTGGATGACACTTTAAAAATGCATCAGCGAAAACCTCTAAGTGCTTTAATTTAAGTAACAGTGGAGAAACAGATTAACCCATCTTTAACACATCTCACACAGTCAGTGAGACATAATGAAAAAAACATCATTATATTTAACAATTATCAGGTCCTTTTTTCTACAAAGACTTCATATCCTTACAATAAATAGGGATTCTTTAAAAGCTGCAAAAAATTGAAAACTTTTTTGGTCATAGACCCACAACCATGAGTGTCCAAACTGGCTTTTCTTTGGTGCTACATTTCTAATTATTATGTGTATGTCTTTGAAAAAATGATATGCTTAATGTTTTTGAAGGAAACATAAAATTGCTTTAAAAAATCTTTACCTTGCCATTGTCTGTACTCCCAAATCTGTATTATTTGGAAATGCTATAAATCCCACCTCAGAATTAAGACTTCTGAGATTCTAAAATGCAACAATGAACAAATGGTGAACAGCAATGAGCATGTTTATTTAAAAGGAGTAAATTTTGGTCCCAGCTAACAAAAGTCCTGAAATTTGTAATAAGTTTATTTAAAACAGAGATATTATAATGCCAGTAAATATTTTATTATTCCACAAAATACATGAAGCCATAATTAAATTTTATATCGAAATGATTTTTTCTTGCTGTTTTTACAACATTTTCCCAAAGGCATAAAATATCATACATTTTTATGTATTGTAATTCATAACTATAGGGATTTGCTGTAGAAAGCATTACATTCATTTGACCTCTCTTGTTGAATTTTTTAAATGTTCTGGGAGCAAATATGAATAAGTTGGCACAAAGTGAAAGCACAAAACGTAATCTGAAGCAAAGGATGGATTCCACAGCGCCTATGTTCCAGGTCAATGATATTTATCGCGTGGTAGCCGATTGGCCTTCACATTGCTGGCATGTGGTTCAAAGTGAGCAAACTAGTTTCCTAAGGCCCTTCCTGAGCTGATCAAAGGGGGAGAACTAATGTAACAGGATGCCAGCATAATAGAACTAAGGGTTGGTTTGCAGATTTCATGGTCTTTGAATTCAATGAGATAGATGATAGATGATAAATAAATGGTAGCTGGATGGATGAATGGATGGACAGACAGACAGACAGATGTTAAATTGCGTGCATTATGGGGGAGATTTGTTGGTTTTAACCCTGAATATCCACAATGAAAACAATTCATAATTTTGTGAGGATCCTGCTTCCAAAGCTCTGATTGACATGGCTATTGTAGGCTTAGTCAATATCATAAATCATCCTTATTGATAGGATGGAAGCATCCATGAGCCATGGCTTTGATGAGCAGTGATTACAGTCTGACCAGGAAAGTTTATGTAAATGATTTATTTGTGTATTTGCTTATTTTTTAATACCTTAAATGGCCAAAAGTTATTGATAAAAGGACATTGTGCTCCTATAAAAACATACTTGTGTAATCAGGAATGCTAGCTAACCTAACTCTCACATTTGCCTCTCAGGATGCACAATTTCAAATCTATTGTGAGTGTTTTGAGTGTTAAAGAATTGCTGAACTATAACAACATGTATTATGTTTAAAGCCCTGTACACTGTAAGGCTAATTTTAACATCACCTTTAATAAAAGTGTAGTGGCTAATTCTTGTTCCATCTGATGAAAAAGTCTTTAAAGATTTCTACGATTTATTTTATATAGATGGCTGAAAAATAGCATTATACTCATTTGTCAGAACAAAAAAATCTCTGTCATTTAGTTTCATTTCCCTGAGGAAAAAAAAATAATCTCTAGATTTTTTAGTTTAAAAACTGGTTAATTGTTAGATTCATAGTTAGATTTTTTATCTTTGAGAAAAAATTTTCTTAGTGTGTGTTATATTTTTGGAGGCAAAAATAGAAATCAATAAGATATTCCCAATGGATCTTACTACTTTCATAAATTAGAAATATCAGTAGATATAATTCAGCAATTCATTATTCAGAATAACTTCAATAATTTTCCTGTATCCATTTGATGTCTCTGTTTTTTATTGTTTCCTTTTGCTGTTATTTTGTAATCTTAGCACTTTTAAAATGGCACTTTTCCCTAATAATCAGTCTTTTGTCTTGCTGAAGACTACCACCGTGTAACTAAATATCTGCAATTATGATCTAAGACAAATCTTCTCTGGAATTCTTGAATAGTTCATGCTGTTTTTCTTGCTGTCCATGATAAAATCACCACTTTTGTTTAAGACTCATTATTGTGATTCCAGGTGTTTTATTATTAATATTGATGTTATTACCATTAGAAACTTTAGTGAAAGGAAGGTCTTGGCTGGTCTGATGTAAATTTCATACTCATGCAAAGCAATAAATGGCACAAGGGTCCACAGAAAATTAAAAATTTTTTATTTGAAATAAAGTCCTAAATGTACATGAGAATATGGGTTGTAAATGAAATATAAATTTTAGTTGATGAATGGCAGAAGTAACTAAATATGACATGAAAAGCACAGCTTAGGGACTTCAGTGGATCCAAATGTGGCTAATATTTTTGTTTCTCAAATTTTAATAGGGAAATCTAAGTCTTAAATCTTGATCATTAAAATTCCCACTCCACCCTTGAAATTCGTGAATCTGTTTTTCTCTTTGCATACTCGGCATATAATTAGGTAAGTAGCCTCTGCATTTATCTGAGGAAGACTGGAAAGTAAGGATTTGGTGCATCTTCAATATCATTCACCTTAGACCACCTAAAACATAAATTAATAATACATTTAAATGTTAAATGGTTGTCTTATTTGTTAACTATCGCGAGCCTAGAGCCAAGGCTTTTATCTGCATTAAAGTTGCCTTAACACATTTTGCATTAAGATAAAACTCCCCTAGTTACATAACTTGTGTTATTGACTTAAGTTATATAAAAAGAAATTATTTGTATACAGATAGTCCAAGCACTAATTTTTAAATATGATATTTAAAATTTTTTTCACATATCGCTAAACATGCTGCTTAATTTAAAAATAGTTGCAAATCAAAGTGAAGAGAATTGACAATTGAAAAGGAAAACATACATCTTTTCTAAAAGCTAGAATGGGGTTCTTTGAGTTAAAAAAATAGGATAGCATAAAAGAAATAGTGCAATCATTCCCTCTAAGGTTTGTGCCTCAACATCCAAATGTAAATGTATTTTTTAAGGATTTTTTTTGTTTAGAAACTGATGTGACAATGTCTCAAGTGTGACAGACAAAAAGCAAAGGTGTATATGTAAATGAATTATAACTCTGTAGAGATGGTAAAACAATGTCTTAAAATGCAAGACTTTTTCCCAATAACCTCTGACTTTAGTCACATTACCTGACCAAACCATAGGCAAGTAACTTGGGAGAATGTAATTGGTTTTGTTAAGAAACAGATTTCATGTAAAAAGCACAGGTAGATTGCATAGACAATCTCTGATGTAATCCTAGGTCTAAACTTAAATTATTCAAACTGCTGAACATCCAACAGCATTTTGGCTCGTTATTATTTTCTAATATGGTTTTCAGTATCATGTTTGGAAGGAATATGTGTCCCTAACCAAATGTCATTCTAAGTGACTAATCATCAATCAACAAGTATTTATTGAGCACCTATCATGCATTAGGCCTGACTGACGTGCTGGAGCGCCACAATCTTAGTTACTAACGCAAAAATATAGAATAATCAAGGAAGTTGCAAAATTACATCCTCTTCATCACAACGTCAAAGATCGATGCTTTCCCATAACTATCATCCGTTTTCCATAACTGACACCCAGAGACAGGGTGCAAATTTTAAAGTTCAAAGAAAGCATGTAATTTAGATGTTCTGTTTAAAAATGGTTAACTACTTTTTATTTCCAAAAGTTAAATTGGTTTTACTTTATAAAGGTCTGAGAATTAAGTAAACAAAATATCCAACTTGAATTCATTGCTTTGTTTTTAGCCCAATAGCTACTTCTCTTAGTATTTATTTTTTAAAAGTTATTTTTTGGGAGCTTAAAGTTAACTAAGTCATTTATGTTATATTATATATTATATCATAAAATTCAGAATTTTATGATAGAAAATTTATACCAAATGTAACTAGGTAAATGTTTATAAATAAGACTTCTATAATCATTCCTTAAAAATGCTCTGAAGGTCTGCGGTTAATACAATTGTTTTGTTAAAAGGAACATATATTATCTGCTTCATTTCAAAATCTTAACCTGTGCTTAAACAGTTCTGCTTTCTATAATGAAACATCAGATTCTGAGATATATTAATGAACAATTAAGAATAAAGAGGTAAGTAGACTCTTAATTACAGAAATAATCCTCTCTCAACTTTCCTACCACTGACATCAGATATGAATAGGACAAAAACTTTAATTTATCCAAGGGAAGAAAACTTACAATTTCTAAATATTCTAAGTATTTTTAGGATATGTAATTTTTTGTTTTTTTATTTGCTTTGATTTTATTTGTTTTGATTTAGAATACTAATTAAGTATTCTCAGAAACATCTCAAAATTTAGCTAAATAATTTGTTTGTTTTTAGGAACTCTCAGAAAATGAAGTGGTTGGATCTTATTTCTCTGTGAAGTCTTTCTTTTGGAGGGTAATATCTAAATCCTTTATATTCTTGGATTTTAATTCTGGATAGTAATTTTGAAAGTTAGAGGTGAATTAAGAAACTCACTTTCTAAAATAGGTTCCCAGATAGATGTATTCATTTGCCTTCTTCATTAACTTTTATTATAAGTCATCTAGGTAACTGACTCTTTTATGTCTTCATTTGTAAAAATAAAGAACTTCATATATTAATATTTAACATTTCTTTGAAGTCATTTCTTCGTGGGACCAAGTTTATTCCAAATTCTCAATAGCTAGAGGCCCAGGGACCTTCCAGGAACGTGATGGTGATGTCTAAAAGGTCGATTAAGGCTTTTGTTTCCCTCTCTTGTAAAATGGGATTATTTTCTGCTCCATTTCTGTTTGAGAAAAATTTCCTTCTATTACAATGATTTATACTAGACGTATATACTTAATATATATTAGATAATCAGTGCTCTTTCTTTGCAAAGAAGTCCTATGATTTAGAAAACAGCAACTGTGCTTTTAAGGATGAAAAAATGAAAATTCCGCAGATAATTTGTTTTAAATGCCATTGCAATTTAATTTACTCTTCGATGATTTAAGCATAATGAGCTTTGTCATCTATTTTTTCTTTGCTATAATTCTGCATTATGCACAGCACGATTTATTACTAATGCACTTACTACTTTGCCTTTAAAAATTTCCTTCTTTCTTTGAAAATTCACACTTTGCATATGATTATGTAGCAATTGATATTGCAATGAAAATACTATACTCTTAGGGTCTTGCCATTTTCCTTTCTTGGTTCCCAAGCTACTCATGATTGAAAACTATCTTTTTCCTTTAGAATTTTAAGATTTGTTGTAGTGTCACTTAAGCAGACTGGCAGGTGCCAAATTAAATCATGGACTGACCAGTGAGGAAGTATAAGGCACATCTATTCATCCCCACCTGCTCCACTACAATTTGTTTTGTAGCCTTTCATTGTTATGAGCTTATTTTAATTATTATAGCATCTTCATTTCCTTTCAGTCTACTGTATGGCTGCCTCCACTGAAGTTACTCTGTGTCTTTGCTTAAATAATAATAACAATTCCTCTTACATGTTCATGCATTGTCCATGGACACACAGGAAGATTGCTTTTACATTGTTCCATAACCTTAAATGGAAAATGGCTTTATCCAAAAATTTTGTCACTGTTTTCTTAAGACCCACAAATATGGCGAATTCACATGGCACGCTTTTTTGAGAACAGAATTTGGGGATGTCCTGTGTTGAGTTTGTTCTATGTGCAGCAAATGTTCAGACTGGTCATTGTCAATGAAGAGTTGCCACCAGGGCCAACTCCATAATTATTAATAATACTTATTCGAGGGTTTCCCTTTCAAGTGGCTCTCCCAACATCATCTTTTTTTCTACTTTGCTACTTCCAAATTAGTTTTCCACTTATTAGTACTTTCCATTGGGCTGTATTCATTCTTAAATATTCTTTAATAACCTTTCTCAATCTCTTGAACTGTCTTATTTTAGAATAACAAATATGCAAGTTTTTTAAAAAAGTTTTTTTAATTTGAGGTACAGTGGTAATGTCTCTTCTGGGCACATGACAACGAACAAGTGACAAATGAATTGAGCCATAAAGGCAGAACCTTTAAGGGCCATTTATTTTACCAATGAGGGAACTAAGGCCCGGAGAATTGATGTCATTGCCCCGAGGTACGGTTGGGACCAATATTTCTCTCTCTCTGAATGCCATAGAAATAAATGTTTGAAGAACTTAAAGCAGTAGAGCTCTTCTTTGGGTTGATGAATACAGATGTCATTTATAAGTAGAGCTGCTCCTTAGTTGTTTTTTTTTTTTTTTTTATCAAGACCTTTCAAATTCCTCTTGTAATATGTGACCCTTTTCTTCAGCAGCTCTGTAAGCCACCAATGGACAATGTGTTTGAGGGCCATGAGGTTTCTGTGCTTGATGTGCCATTTACAAAATCAAAAAATCAGTGACCAAGTCTATTTTGGATGAGTATTATCTCACATAGTCACATTCAAAGGTCACTCTGATAACCATTGCTCTTTACCCAAGCAATATTGTTATTCTGTAGGGGAGATGTAGATGAAAGGAGGCTACCCATGGACATTTTCAAATATGCAAAAAACCTAAATATCTCAGATAAAATCATGCATGGAGAGGATACGTGTGCTTTGTGGGTTAAAGAGAATGTGATTTGAGAGAAATTCTTATCAGGATTTATAAGGATCAATACACGTGTCCAAGAGATAGCAACTGATTTACATTGAGTGAAACTATATCGTAGTGAGAACTTGCTGAGCTGGAATGTCAGTGCTACTTGCTATATCTTAATTTTCTTTAGAGAACAATAATAGTAAAAAAGGACTGAAGTGATACAGAGATATTCTAATTTTCCAAATGCATAACATTTATAATTCACCAAAACACTGTACCTTAGGATGCAAAACATTAAGCAGTGGATATGGCAATTACCATGTTTCTCATAAAAATTATGTGAAATCAAATTGGATTACTCTAATTAAGTCAGAATTTTATAAAGACTTTGAATTCCCATTAAAGGGTGGTACCTTAGTGCAGTTCTTTCAAATATTTAGCACACCTAAGTTTCTTCCTAGTTGTCTCCATTGAGTGGACATCTAGACTCCGTTAACAAAATTAATTGAACAAAATCCAAGAATATTATAGTGAATAAAGAGAAATTTTTAATATTTTTGAAATAGAAATGCTGGAATATACCAAGATCCCTCATACAAAAATGGAGAAAAGGATCATAATAGGCAAAGAAGAGTACATAGAAAAATACAGAACAATTTCAAGTTATGTCAGAGCCACCGCCTTACGGTCAGGTCTAGCAAAAGTGTGGTTGAAGGAAGATTGAAGACTGAGAAGAGGTATTGACTTCGTAAAACAAGAATATGATCCTGTGCCAAAGTGTTTACATTTCTGAACAACTCAACCATGTATAATATATACCCAACAAAAGTTCATGAATTATTTTCATTTTTAGGTATGAAAATGAGACTTTAAAAATATGTATAACTTTTAATTAAAAGTCTCAAAGATAAAAATCTCTGTAAGTGAAACCCAGGACTATTATTCCCTTCCCATATCATTAGTAGAAACTTGCAGATTGTTTTAGCAAACCAATAAGATCAAATATATATGATGATTTTTTATTAGTATTTATTTTGAATAAACATAGTAAAAGCTTAAGAATTTTTGGCCACAATTAAAGTTAGAGAGGATCGTTAAAACATCTTAAGTAAGTATAAATAGCTTCCTGGCACCGTAAGTTGTATCAAGAAGCAACAGAAATACGAAAGAAAATTTAAGGACAAACACCAGAAGAATTTTTCTAAGGATTATGGTGCCAGTAAACCATCTTCTGAGAAAAAAGAGATCAAAGCTTTATTATTAGATGAGACATTTCAAACTAGGTTGCACAAAGCACCAGGAGGGTTTTCTGTAAAAGCAATCTTGTCTTGAGCGGATGGATAGACTACAGAACAAATGCACTTGTTGGACTTCATCATCCAGGTGCAATTCACTGGAATAAACTCAGTAGGAAAAGGAAAAGATAGATCATGCCTGTGTCTGGGATTGAGCTAATAATTGCTCCACACTCTAGTCTTTGCAGCACAAAACAGTCATTCTAGGCTGTCATTATCTCTTCTTTGTAGTGGTTCAGGCATCATTTGATTAAATAAAAGCATGTGCACCCCTGTGCTGAAAATAGAGGAAAGAGCTGACTCCACACACCGCTTATTGTAAACACACAAGCAATGTCTTCACTCCAGATTCAGTGTCTGAGTCTCATTTGGAAGGATTAGGGTGTACACAGGTAATAAAATCCAGGATAGCAAAAACCAAGGATTATTTGTACATAACAGGCAGAGGATTGGTATAACTATGTTCTCTTAGTTACATGCTAAATCTAAATAGATTTTTTGATTTCGATCTATTTTTAAATCAGGATCTAGAATAATAGGATATATCCTATTATTAGTGATCTAGTTTTTCAAGGAATGGAATTAGTAAACTTTTTTAACTGGAATTGAAATATAGAAGTGTTCTCAATTTATATGCTAGATTCTATAACTTCACTACCTTATTAATAGACATTAGACTATAATTTATCATAGACTGCAGTTAACTCTCACATTCTGTATTGAATAACATATGTTACGATTATTACCACCCATCTACTTTTACTTTCTCTAAGCCCCTGATTAGCCTTTCTCAATGATCTATAACCAAATATACATTTCATCTAAACAAAAGCATTTTGAAAAATCCTATACCAATTAATTCCTTTTCTTTTTATTTGGTACCATGAACTTCTTAGGGTCTGTCCAAAATAAATGTGATATCATGGGGAAAATCAAAGATTAGGTATCAGCAACCCAGATTCAAATCTCAGTCTTGCCAATCTCTACTCTTTGAGTAGGGTTATTTATCTTCTCTGTGCCTCAGTTGCTTTACTTTTTTCTATCCTGAAAAACACTGTAGTGTGAAAATGCAGCAAGTAATAGCTGTTTGATAAATGTTTCTTTTCTTCTGTGTGATCTAACCTATCTTTCAGACTGTCCAGATCCCACCCTCCCTGTTCATGCTATTTAAGCTGATGACTCTCATCTCATCATAATATCATCGGTCAGAAACTTTCTCTAGCTGCGCTAGAAGACCTTTAATGCAAACTTTCGGCTCCACCATGATAATTTCCCTCCAGAATTTCTTATTCTGCTGTATCTTTCTTAACCCATCTCTTGCTGCTCTTGGCCTTAGGGGTCTTTGGGTTGCATTTTGGTAACAAAGCCAGCAAAGGGAAGTGTTTCGCGGGACCACATTTCTCTGTTATTTTAGAGATATCTGTTTAATCATTCAAAAGATTCACATGTGGGATGCAAGGTTAATATGATCACAGCTATTGCTTCTCCATGTAACATTTATTCTTCTAGAGCCTTGTCATCTTTTTAACACTTTAAAAGTCTTCACAAAATATTCGAAGCAGCAGACTTGGAAAAATTATCCTTTCCATGATTTCTCTTGCTTTATTTCTTTTCTGATACACCTGTTAGCGAAAACTTGAAACCACTTAAGCAGTCCCCATCACCATGCAATCTCTGGGCTTTATTTTCCTGACCACTGCAGCATCATTCTACTAAAGAAAATGGTAGCTGGAAACTATAGAGTTGCACTGGCATTTATCTTCATTGTGCTACAAGATATTTTCTGATGGTGACTTGAGGAACGAGTCCATTTTTTTTTTTTCAAATAATGTCTTGAAGAGTAATCCTAAATGCTGATCACAATGAGGGTAGAGAGTGGCACAAAGCTTTCCCACACAGTTCTGATCGTTCATTTCCATCCAGACGTGCGGCAGGCCTGTTCTTCCTGTCCTGGGCTTCTGCAGAGCAGAGCTTCAGAGTCCTTATTGCCAAAACACACAAGTAAGTTCGACCATTCAGTTCATTTATTTTTTCTAAGCTTGCATGAGCTGTGAACTCTGAGGGCCAACTTACCTTACTAAAAACCCATTCCCTATCCTAACCTATTTTATACATGTGAAAAGGAATTGTAATCTTGAATTATTTTTCAAGGAATAATACTCTCTTTAAAGTGCCAGCTTATTACCTCTAAAATCTAACTAAAGATTAATGTTATTGACTAATTGTTTCAGATTTTGAAATTTATACTGTTACCTGGTATCTTGATATTTTTTATTAGTTCTAAACTTGGATGCATATTCCTTACAAGAGTGAATCTCAAACTTTGGTGTGTGTGAGAATCACGTGGGGCACATGTTGAAATACAGGAGGATCAGGTCCTACAATTTCAATAAATTGACTTGAGAAAAAAATTAATAAGGGAAGGAAATAAACATTTTATAATTGTTCAGTAGGCTTCTGCTTCTCTCTTTAAATGCTCCAAATGTCTAGATCAATCTGCTTTCCTGATCATTAAATTTAGAGGCAGGACTAAAGAAGGACTTAAGTTGTATAAATAATATCTGTGCTAGAGAGTGGATAATGTTTACAATTATGTTAATTAATTATAGGTATTAGAACATAGGGGACGGCCAGCGCATATGCATTATATAATTTTTTTTTTTTTTTTTGAGATAAAGTCTCACTGTGTTGCCCGGGCTAGAGTGCTGTGGCGTCAGCCTAGCTCACAGCAGCCTCAAACTCCTGGGCTCAAGTGATCCTTCTGCCTCAGCCTCCCGAGTAGCTGGGACTACAGGCATGCGCCACCATGCCCGGCTAATTTTTTCTATATATTTTTAGTTGCCCGATTAGTTTCTATTTTTAATAGAGACGGGGTTTTGCTCTTGCTCAGGCTGGTTTCGAACTCCTGAGCTCAAACAATCCTCCCGCCTCGGCCTCCCAGAGTGCTAGGATTACAGGCATGAGCCACCGCGCCTGACCGCATTATATAACTTTTAAAGCAAGGGTTCTCACACTTAAGTGCTTATCAGAATCACCTGGGGGGCTGGTTAAACCAGTGTGCTGGGCCCTGCTCCCAGAGTTTCAGATGCCATTGGTCTGGGTGGGGCCAAAGGATCTGAATTTCTCACAAGTTCCCAGGTGATGTCGATGCTGCTGGTCTATGGACCACACATTGCTATACAGAGGAAGGAAACTTTTAAACACAGCAAGTGACTTGGAAGGTACATTGGAGAACATCAAAATTAGTGGTTTTCAAAGTTTCTTTTAGCTGTTGAATTCTGCTCATCACCACACTTCAGTGAGCTGCCCAGAACGTTGATTTTAAAATTAGGTAAAGGTAATAAATCACTATGTTAGACAAGCTAAATCTTCATTGTTTATGGAATATACTTTTTCCTATGCAGGCCCCCCCCCCAACACACAACTTCCCCACCCCCACATATACACACAGAAGAATGTTCTTAGTACACTTGGGGCCCTGAAGTACAGTCTTAAAAGCCAAAGATAAGGAAGCTGAGTCCCAGAAAGGGAGCAAAATGCCCAAGTCACATAGGGAGAAACTGCTAGAAAGGTGTGAGTGAATATTTATGTTACATGATTGTCTATTGGTAGTCTAATTTCATTTTCTGCTTTTACCTTATAATTTTTTTTTTTTTTTTTTTTTGAGACACAGTCTCACTCTCTTGCCTGGGGCGAGTGCCGTGGCATCAGCCTAGCTCACAGCAACCTCAAACTCCTGGGCTCGAGCAATCCTCCTGTCTCAGCCTCCCGAGTAGCTGGGACTACAGGCATGCGCCACCATGCCCGGCTGATTTTTTCTATATATATATTTTTTAGCTGTCCAATTAGTTTCTTTCTATTTTTGGTAGAGACGGGGTCTCGCTCTTGCTCAGGCTGGTCTCGAACTCCTGAGCTCAGGACGATCCGCCGGCCTCGGCCTCCCAGAGTGCTAGGATTACAGGCGTGAGCCACCGCGCCCGGCCTACCTTATAATTTTATTTCAAGTTTCTATTCACACTGAGACTAAATATGTATCTGTTTCATGACTATGCAGTTACTCAATAAAATCTGCAGTTGAATTATGGAGTTTCATTTTAGAGAAGTGCCATTTTGAACAAAAAATATTGAAGAAGAAAAAACTACTTAAAAAAATCTGAATAGTATGTCTTTGGAAACTTTTTTTCCCCTTCTTTTTAACCTATTGCATAGGTAACCTTAATTCTCACATACATGAGCCCTGTTTTTGTGAAGAAATCCTCTCCTTCCTCCTCCTCCTTAGGTCCCCAAGTTGTTTTGGAAATGTCCTTCCAGGTTATGGAAAAGCATTTCATAACGATTAATGGCAGCAGGTAAAGCCTCCATTAAGTCCATTTTATTCTGTGAAAGCATGAAGGATCCCATGGAAAGCATTCTTTCTCCTTCCTCATTCTGATAGTCAAGTTGATGTTCTAATGTCAAAGAATGAAGGAGGAGCAAGAAAGAAAGGGTTTCAGATATGGCATTGTGAAAGAAACTAGCTTAGCATCGTTAATTGAAGACACTGGGTAACCTAGATTGTGCCCAACTAGTATTTGACAGCCTCTATAGAGTGCATAGAAAATAGCATTAAGTATATTCTTCAACAAGCTGAAACGTTGTAACTATAGATAAGCATGCACTCACATAATAGAAAAGTAAAAGGTGATTTCATGAATTAGCTATGTAGGAAACTCTATCCTGGACTATCATTTCAAACATAATCAATGCACTTAACTGGCGAGTATCCTTTGGCAATGTTATATTTAAATAATGATTACATTTAAACCTGTGAAAGAGTCTCTGCCCTAAACACCTATGTTGAGAGAAGCTCAGGAATCAAGGTCAGAAATACTGGAGTTCTAGTCACACATCCACCATTTATGAGCCCAACCGCTCTGAGCCTCAAGTCCATCATCAGTAAAATGGGACCAAGAGGACTCGCCTTCCTACCTCTTAGGGTTTTAGTCAAACCAAATGATATAATGTTCATATACACACTTTTAAATTCTAAGCTCTATATAAACGGGCAACCATTAACTCCTTGGTCTTTGCTAAAATAATTATTCTTACTTGCCATAATATTTGTTTTCTTTCTTTCCTTTGTTGCCACTCACATTCCTTAACAAAACTTTCTGATCCACAGTTTAGAATCTGATTGTTTGGAGTCACAGCAGTTTCAATAGCAGCAAAAGTTGTTGAATCAATCACACACCAAAATCTATAGTTGCGCTATAGACTATTAAGTAGCATGAAATCATAGAACTAAAAAAAGACCTTGACCATCATTTGGTGCAATGAATTCCAAACAATTATTTTGATGTGAGAAGCCCTTTATTCAAATAAAATCCAGTGCGGAAACCCAATATAGAGATTGGAGCAGAGGGCCTCTAGCTGAAGTGAGCATGGAGTTCTGTGAGATTTGCAGGTGCTCCATGAACTCTCCCTTGCACTTCAGAACACCCGTGGACACATAGCCCTCGAAGCTCACAGAGGTGAGGAGTGCACAGGCAAAGTCCTGCATTGATATTAATAAGGCAGAGCCACCAAGTGATGTTCAAAATTTTCTGTTCAATAAGGCAGGGAGGCCGGGCACATTGGCTCACGCCTGTAATCCTAGCACTCTGGGAGGCCGAGGCGGGCGGATCGTCCTGAGCTCAGGAGTTCGAGACCAGCCTGAGCAAGAGCGAGACCCCGTCTCTACCAAAAATAGAAAGAAACTAATTGGACAGCTAAAATATGTATATATAGAAAAAATCAGCCGGGCATGGTGGCGCATGCCTGTAGTCCCAGCTACTCCGGAGGCTGAGACAGAGGATTGCTCGAGCCCAGGAGTTTGAGGTTGCTGTGAGCTAGGCTGACGCCATGGCACTCGCCCCAGGCGAGAGAGTGAGACTCTGTCTCAAAAAAAAAAAAAAAAAAAAAAAAAGGCAGAGAAATATGCAATGTAATTTAGAAAGATTATTACTGAAATGTTCAAATAGTAGAAGTATTATCTTTTGAAGAATGTGGTTTTCACTTCCTAACAAAACACCCTGAAATGCATGACTTTTGATGATGACAGATAAAAATGTGTATGGCATTCCTAAGCTGTGGAAAAAGGTGGGAAGTCAAAGTTGGAGGGGGAGTTATACAAAATAGGCTGTAACTTTATAACATTAATGTAGAAGAGATTAGGCAGAAAGTAGGGCTAATTTATAATTCAGAAGTGTACTTCGAGGTTCAGAGTAATGTCAAATTTTCTCACGAAATGACTATAAGTGGAAAAAATGCTTGATAATATGAAGTGATAACTTTTACAGTACTGCTTGATGCTGAATCAAGATTGCAAATGTTTTAACATTTACTACTTTCTCTGGCTTGTTTTATATACTGTTCAAAAAGATTATATAGACATTTTTAGTAGACTTGCTAATTTTTAAAAAATCTGATTTTGTTCACTGGCTTAAATATTGTGGTTTAGAATTGAACATAATAAAAATCATTGAAGAAAACATTGAAATACTGGAACGTGAATAACTCCAGAAATATACTTGCCAATAGAAATCACATACATAATTTTTAAAATAATTTTAAATATTGGGGATGCAAGTTTCAAGTGTAAGTAAGACATCTTGGGTGGGCATATCAATTTTGTTTTCTGTTCTGTGGTACCTTAAATTGTTCTTTAGTGAGCTGAAACCCAATTACTCCTAATGTAGCAGGAAAAAAGTTTTTAAATTATCTAAATACTACTTGCAACTAATTCTTACAACTGAAAAACACCTGTAAAATCCATTTGTAACACAAAAAAGAGATCTTAAAAAACCATAAAGAGTTAAAAGTTAAATATCACAGCGTGAATGAGGCCTTTGATATTTATAATATTTATATTATACATATTTTGACACAGGCTTATTTGACACATATGCAAATATTCTCTGATGTTCTTGAAGTACCTACATCTTATAATTTTAAGAGTTGAAAAGTTAGACTGTATTTTTAGTACTCACCTCTTTTATGCAACAAGCAAATTTATCATAATTTCATAATCTGTTAATAATTTTATAATTGCTAAATAATACTCCATAAATTACTTTTATTTTTTTAAAAATTGTAACTGCCTTTTCTTTATTTTTTGAAAAACTATAACAACAGAGGAAAGGGTAATGCCAAATGAGGTATTTGGTTTTAAAACACAATAACCTAACTCGGTTTTCCTTTGCCAAGTTTCAGACCCAAAGTTTACGTCTGTCAGACCTACACAGAAAATCACATCTTTGGAGAGGAATAGTCAGCATCACCTTAATTGAAGGACGAGACCTCAAGGCCATGGATTCCAATGGGCTGAGTGACCCCTATGTGAAGTTCCGGCTTGGGCATCAGAAGTACAAGAGCAAGGTAGCCACAGCTCTGTTGTGTTCCTGTCAACATTTCAGAGGCATTTGTTGGTTAATAGCTATGCTTTGGGAAATGAAAACACTAGATAATTTTTAAAATGCTTAATAGAACTTCTTTGAACATCATGTCAGAAAACATGACCAACAATTGTATTATATTTCTTACTTTATGTGGTAGGTGACCTTGGGTAAACTACTTAACTTCTCTATGTCTCAATTTCTTCATCTATAACAAGGAATAGTGGTAGAAACCATCTCTTAGCATAACTGTGAGGATTAAAAAAACAACAACAATCCAGAAAAAACATAGTTGATGCCTGGCCCATAAAGTACTCAACAAGTATTGGCTATTAATATTATTACAAGCAGTGCTAACATCAGTACTACAAATAACATTATTTTACGTGCCATAAAATTCTTTGTACATTATTCTGAGGCATTTTATTCAACCTGACTTGTACCAATGCAAATTGCAAATTTTTCAATTTATTTAGAAAACAAAGGGCCAAATTCTTCCTGCCACTATAAGCAATGTACCATAGGACAAGTTACTTTGTCCCTCCATGCCTCAATTTCCCCATTTGTAAAAATGACAATTAAAATAATACCTACCTAACAATGTTATTGAGAATATTAAAATAAGTTATGCATGTAAAGGCCTTAGAATACTGTCTTGCCCATCATAAGCACTCAGTAAATGTTAATAGCAGAAGGAAGAGGAGGAGGGACAATAGTAGTAATAAGTATATTGTGTAGTAACAACTACATTAATAGTAATAATATATTAAATAACAATATATTAGTGATGGAAGTAATAATTAGCAAAGGTCATAGAAGTCATAGCTATATTTTGGGCACATGTCTTATCTGTGCTGTAGCCAACTATGACCTCTGTACTGGTCAGTTTTTACAGCTGGCGTTCATAGATGAGAATTTCTTCACCTTGGTGTCATCATTTTTATGTATTTTTGATTCGTTAGCGGGCAGCGATCACTGCTAACAGGCTGATTGGTTACCATAAGGAGCGCCCACATGGAAAGGGAAGACATCAATTTGATAGGAAGGAAATCTTATGGAAAAGACCCTACAAATGGAAAACAAAAAGTCTGTTTATGGCCAGATAAGAAAGACAGACCACATCCCAAAATACCATAGGAATGCATCTGAGCCCAATTATAAGACATATTTTAAAGTAGCTACCGATTCCAAAAATAGGTACCTATGGCCACTTGTTCTTTCTCAATTAACATCATTTTCATGTTCTAGTAGGCTTAAAACATTACTTATTTTTATAGTTCTGCTCTTTAGGTATGAAATACGAAACTCAGCTATGGACACATGTCTCTCTTTGCTCTTTCTTTCCATGATCTATTGCTGATTAATTTCAGATTATGAACTTTAAAAACTGTGATTCATTTGCATTACCTTTGCACAGAACATACTTCATTGCTTTCAAACACTTTACATCTGAAGATCTGTCTGTCATACATTAAAGAGGGAAAAGGCCACTGCACACCTTCCTGCTAAAAAGAAAGAACAGGGAAACAAACATGAGTGTTGTTTAACCCAGTGGTGAACGGAATTTTAAAACACATCAATATAGGTCACTTTGTTCATTGATTCTACCAGGTGTCTTATCTGAATACTGGAAGGTACAAAATTGCACTTTAGATAAGAGATCTTTCTTGTATATGCAACATGGGGGATATACATATCCATATGTATGTACATGCCCATATATACTCACATTTACTCATTTATTAATTCACAAACATTTTTGGCATATGGTTTTGGGAGAAGAGTCCTGAAGCTCTAATCAAAGACTTTGGGAGTTATAGTCTAGATACAAAAACACATTAACCTTAGGTGGGTCACTTAAACTGTAGGTCTCAGTTTCTCTATAAAATGGGAATAGTAGATCAGTGCTATAATTCTAAGGTAAAAGTATGCCTGACCACCCCAAAGCTACTTACATTTTCCTTCTGTTCCTTTAGAACTTCATAGCCTGTTTTTCATGTGCTCAGCTCAGGATTCCAGTGTGTCAGAGGAGCAAGAACAATAACAACGAAGAAACTCTGGGTCTCCTCATCATCTTTTATTATGAAATAACTTACTATGAATTGTGTCTTCATGCATTAACTGAGATTATATAAAACAAATGCTGGGATTTCACAGGGAGCTATTTCATTTATACACTAGTTACCTTTTCTATGTAATTCATATTTCTCATCTGTTATTTAAGATGGTCAAAGGGTGACTTTTGATTTTCAGGACATGTCCTTTAGGGCCCATGTAGGAATTGTGCAGTAAAGATGCTGGAGATCTAATGCCTCCTTTCTGTTATTTCTGAAATGTTTTGTTCAGATAGCACACTGATATTCTTTTCCAGATACTGTAGTACCTAAAGTTTGATTTAGTGTCTCAAACAATTTTTTTAAAGCTGCTATCAGTAAGACAGTAATGAATTTTTGGTTTTCCAGATTATGCCAAAAACTTTGAATCCTCAATGGAGGGAACAATTTGATTTTCATCTCTATGAAGAAAGAGGAGGAATCATCGATATCACTGCATGGGACAAAGATGCTGGGAAAAGGGATGATTTCATTGGCAGGTTTGTACAAGTTGGTATTTTTGGTTCACCCTAGAGAGAGTGAATTTTTGTTAAGGGAATATTTACTTTAAGTCTGGTTATTGTACGTGATCTTTACTGTCAAAGAAAGAGATCTTACACGATGGTAAGGCAAAACTGAAAAACAGATTCAAAAACTGACCAGTAGGTGGCAGTTTTGACCAGTTGATGGACACAGGCTATCTGAATTTGATATCCAGAATTTTCTCCAGATGTCAGAAACATTGTGCGTAAGAGTTACGGGAGTTGAGAAAGAGGAATTTCATCTGATATAAGATACATACAGGAACAAAGAGCATATTCATAGTCTGTAAAGCGATCTTAGATAATATTTATTTTCATAAAGCATATTGTGAATGTAAAATGGATTATTTTCAACAACTCCCTACAAGATAGAGAGTCTTTATAATCTCTTAGGAGTTCATAAATCTGTAAAGAGTTCCCAAGTTTTAGTGGAAGCATGTAAGTGAGGCAGATCCATGTTAATCTGATAATGTATCGAACAAAGGAGTATTCTGAGGCTTACGTGACATTTTCCCACAAAGTTAAGGTTATTTGAATGACTACTTGAATTATATGAATTGTTCTTATTTTAAAGCCTATTTTTATATTTTTCAATAGTTACATATGTGTGATTGTAGAAAAAACACATTGACAACTGCCAATACTGAGATTAAAGCATGGTGTACCGAAGAATTTTTTCAGTTAAAAATTGTATTTCCTCATAGTAGTTCACATGAATTCCGAGTCTTGAAACATACAGCCTGAGGAAAATTCATGCATACTAACAGTAAAGGGAATTTTACTCTAGAAAAGTAAGAATAGGAATCCAACCCAACATATTTATCTCTTCATTTTTTTGTGATTCTGGTATGTCTTAAGCAACAATATTCTTCATAGGATTATAAAGTAAGAGGTCAAAGATAAGCTTCAGTTACCTTTTAATATTTTACTTATAAAACGAAACTGGAAAAACACCATTGTAATCTAATCCTATGTTACATTTCAGTCCTTTTTAAAGTGTTGGCCTTCATTGCACATTTTTTCCCCTTCCTTAAAACACGATTTTCAGAGTGTCTTAAAATTTTATCTTGTTCTCTTTGGGATATACCACTATCTTAAATAGTGCTATGCATCTGTTAATACTTCAGATACATTTCATTATAATTATATGTTCATGATTCCATCTCCCTCAATAGGCTATAAGCTCTTTCAAGTAGATTCTACCTAGCTATTCCTAGAACAATTACTTTATTTTCATAGTTTATAGAAACACTAGTTATATTTGGTGACCACACGATAGTAAGAATGGTGGTCATGTGAAACTTGCTATCTCAATCTCATTACTTTGTATTCAAACCTTCTTATAAGATAATGAAGGAGACTATACTCTAAAATATACTGGCTTTCTGTACTTCTAGGCACATATTACATAAAGTCCTTCTTATTCCTTTTTCTCATTTTTCTTCATAATGACAGATGTCTTTTGTGTATTTTTTTCTTCGGGAAGAATTTCCAAATTTAGAAATTATGAACATTTCTCAGTCCATTTGGTACTGACCTTTCCCTTTTCCTCACTTGATAATATTAGGAGTTCTTCAAGGGCAGAAATGGTTGGCAGAGAGGTGGACCTGTTTATCTCACTTCACCTAGTTGCTAGGGGTTTGTCCACATTGCAGCAAATTTTGAAAGAACAGTGACAAATAGCCGGATAGAAGATCATAGGGATTGCTCTAGATACCTGCGGAAGCTAAGAAAGTCTTATGAAGTTTGAACAAATAGAATAAATCCATTTTTGGTCATATGCCAAACATAACTATCTATTTAAGCTCAAGTTTTAGAGCACAGGCGTAGACAAGGCAGCTCTTTAGTATCAGTTCAAACTGATTTACACAATGAAGCGAATGAGTGTTGAATTTTGAGATAATCAAAGATAGGCAATAGAAACGTGTTGCACACTACTAATTTAACACAGATGCCTGTTGCAGAAAAAGGAAATGACTATGGTGAATCATCATTTCAAATTTATTTGATGTCCAGATAGCACTAGAAATCTTGTTGTCTAATTTTATGCTTGTTAAGTTGTACTTTAAACACATCCTGTCACTGAAAACAGTATAGTAATATTATTGTACCTAAGAATCAGGTAAGTTGTGTTTATTTATTTGACGATTGAATAGTAACAGTAGAGATGATGCAGATTATAATAGAATTACTAAATTCCTAGAATAGTTTAGAAGTGAATCAACTTACCTTCCACTTAAATTTGAGTTCTCAGAGTGAAGTAACAAGAGTTAAGGCTGTCATTGTGACCTTCTGCCATCTATCATTGCAGCATTCTATGTCTATTAATTTAGAAATTAGAGACTATTTTGAGAGTTGGCTGGTGGCTGCTAAGTAAATTTAAAGTTGGTCATGGAGGGTAATACTACTCCTTCAATGGCTAATAAGTTTTTTAAAGGGTAATGTCTGAGTCCCAAATTTGAGAATACTTGTATGAATTAGATTATCTATGTAGACAAGTTTCTTATGCTATGGTTTTGGTTATTATCCACTTTTTTTTTTTCCATTTTTGGTCATGTATAATGATTTTTGAAAAATGTTTTGTAAATGCAAACTCAGTAACAGGATTTTCTTATTTGTTTCATAATAAAAACAAGACTGGCTATGAATGAAGGAA
>RJWJ010014358.1:0-38053 GCA_004363605.1 Indri indri | reverse complement strand
GTCCTGTTATCAGAGTCTGTGAAGTTGTTTTGTCCCTTAGCTCAGAATGTTGGACCCAAGAGTCTGATGTTGTATTTACTGCATGAACAACAACTTAATTAAGTGTTGCTTTAGAAACATCACCAGAGCTTTGTTTCTGGTATTGCACTCACGCATGTATCACATTGTTTTGACACATGCATTGGGAGATTTGCTTTGTAGTTAGTCATGTTTTTGGAACACTACTAGTAAAGACAGAAGAAAAAAATAATTCTATTGGTAGATCAGGGAAAATGGTCTTAGAACAAAAAAATAATTATAAAAGACAGGGTCAAGAGCAAAATTTTCTTCTCAGAACACTGTCAACAAAACTAAAGTTTCTCTTTTGACATTTAATGGTTTAAATGCAAGTGTTTTCTTCCACTTTTGTAAGGATTAATAAAATCAAATGTAAAAAGACTTCTTTGCATATTTCCACATTTATCTTCCTAAATGGCATATTTTGTATATCTAAGTAAACTTGATATTTTAATTTTAGTTGCTATTTATGGTGATAAAACAGTCTTTTAAGCAGTATTTTTTTTTGTGGAAAAGCAAGAAGGGCTTGGAAAAGAGGATAATACATGTATATATTTTTACACTGTTCTGCAAAAAGGTAAACACAATTTCACATCCCAAATTCACAATTTCACAATTTCACGTTATGCTCAGAAAATATACCTGAGACTAAGGAATTAAATGCATCAGTCTTGAAACACTAGAATGTTTAACACCATTAACATTAACCTCACATTGAAGACTTAAAAATTAACATAATTATTTAACAAAGATCCAAAAAACTTGAAAAACGGAAACCGCTCACTAAAAAGGGAGGAGAGATTTCTTCAAAGACAGGTTGGCCTGGAATCTCTAGAATCTCTAGAAAAGATGACCCAAATGATCAGTGAAGGAAAGTGCCCCAGAGGAGACACAGAACACTAAAAATCTGTGAGATTGAAGAAAGAAAACTAATGATTTTTAAAAGTTCTCTCATACTCCTTTTATCTCAGAGTAGCCCCTATCCCAGTCCAGTGATAAATGGCACTGACTAAACAAAGTCACTCAAAGGTAGGTTAATATTGCACCTCAAAATCTTAAGGCATCCAGCTTAAGCAAGCTTCTTAAGCACTTGCTAAAGAGAGAGAAACCCACATAGGGGAACCATATTTAAACCTGTGTCTATGATTTAGCAATCAATCAATTCTACTTAATTAAGCAAGTTATTCTAAAATTTCATATGTATTTGAGAAAAATGTACTTACATTAAGATTATGTTATTCAACATGTGATTATTTGTGTAAATATATGAGTATGTTGGCATGTATGTTTAAGTCTTTCCTTATGTGTACTTGTTATTTCATTACAAAACATTACTATATTCTAAATCAGCACTTTATCTCATGCTTTCAAATGATCAATACCACACTAGGCATTATGTGGCAATGTTTTACCAAAGTAGAAGGAATGCAAGAGAGAGCAGCAACAGAAAGCTTTTCCAAATTGTGTCAGAAAGTGGCCAAGGATTATGCAAAGGCAGGAAAAAAAATGCATGCTAGTAACCATGTCCAAAATTAAATAAATCATCTAAAATTCCCTCCAAAAGGGCTCTGATCTCACTTTATTCAAATTACATTTATATTTTCAATGGATAGAAATTTCTCATGTTATATAAACTACACCAGGGTAAAAAAAAAATATATGGTACCATACTAACAATCCTTAAAATAGAAATTAGAAACCAGCTCCACTGGGTCATTTATTAAGATATTGTTTCTCAGCTCCAAAGCCACCTTTCTGTACATTTTTGCATTGTTGGAGCTAGGCCTCTGAAGAGTACATTTCTCCTTTTTCAGCTGCTGCTTATTGGTTTTCAGCAATAAAAGGGATCAAAGGGAAACTGGAAGTTAGGAGGGATAATGAGCATATTTCACCCTGTTTTGCTTGCTGAATTTGTCAACATCATCCAAGTAAGTTGGTCCCTCCAGCAGAAACAGTTAATTCAAAATCCAGTGCTATTTGATTTGTACCTAGCATTGCAAAAGCAGTTGTGCCCCTTCAGAGGTACCAAGACCAGATGGCCAGCGCCCCCTCCTCAGAGTGTCAGCTCTCCAGGGGGACCTCTCCAAGGTCCTGAGGGGCAAATAGTACCTCCTCAGAGGTCTGAGACTCAGCTCTACAGGGCCCGTCCTACTGTAATCTAGGTTCTGATAACACCCACAGCTTTCACTTCATCCTAGATGTCCTAGGGGTGACAGCTGCTTCTTTTGTTACTGTCTCTGTATTACCTCTATGCTATCTTTTAGACTTTTTCTTCTCCTTTTTTGCTCTCTAGTGCCTGATCAAGTTTATATATAATATTATCTTTTCCAAAATATCTCATATGTTTTCTATTTTCCAGACTACACATTGATTAATTTAAATATTTACACGACAATCCTAAATGAACTGCTAGCAAATTGAATGTGTAAAATAGGAAATACACAGAAAAGAAAAAAAGTAAAATAACGAAGGAGGACAAAGAGGTGGAAGAGGAAGAGGAGTTAAGGAGGAAACACAGAAATCATTACAAAGACATAGAGTGTGTTTAAGGAGCACTAAGATGGATAAATAAAAATGTATCTATTTATATAATTAATCATATTAAAAATAAAATGGAAAAGATAACCTGATCCTTTTAATAAAATCCAAAAAGGTTTATGCAAAATCAAACATCCATTCCCAATGAAAAATTCTAGTGAAATAAAAATAAATCATCATGATTAATAATCACAGAATTCTGTGATACGCTATGTCTTTCATCTGCTCTCCCACGCCATGGCTATCTCTATCAGCAGGAGGTGTTTGGAGAACTTTATTTCAGACACTCAACTCCTTTCTACGTTTCTCCAGCCCCTGTTGCTGTTAGCAAACTCCAGCCACCTCATCTAACTTTTGGTTTCAGATTCCTCATGGCTTCTGATTTTTGTTTGTTTGTGAATTCTTCCAACTCATAGCTTTAGCTTACTCATAGATTCTGCCAATTCAGTCTCTACTTTCTCAAGGTCTCGGTATGTCTCCTCAGGTGGTATTCTAATAATCAAATGGTGATATTTTTCTGTGTCGTACAGTGAGGTTTTTGAGAAAACATCTTCGTTTACCAGGTAACTACATTATGCTTCTTTGAGTGGAATGTTAATTTTAAGCCTCTTCATATACAACTTTTTAACCTATACACTGGTTTTCCTTGAGTGCGTTTCTCACATCAGGCCCATCAGATTTTTCTGGGAAGAATGCTCACATTAAAAATGAACACAATCCTTTATACTTAAGAAATTCCTTGGATTCACTACCAAGAGCATACACCATAATCAGAGATCATCTTAAAATAACATTTTAGTCTTAGCTGGTCTTATAAGACTTGTTTAATTTGATCAAAGTAATGTCTATTAGGCATTACAGTAAGTTATGTATATTGGAAACAAAGGAGTGTAAAGGTATTTTCAAGAGGTCAACACATGTTTACAACACCATATGACATAAAATATTCTTTGAAAAAAGACCCCTGAATAATTAATGGCAAAAAAATTATATATATTTGTTATATTTGCAGTTCGTTCTAAGCATTCTTAAATTTATTATTTATTGCTCCAATCATCTACCTCATTGTGCAGATGGTCTCATATTTTTCAAAAGACAACCACTTTTCTCTTACTCTTATAACCTGAAGAGATCCTTGGAGCCCATAGATTATGTTGGATCCAGGAATAAAATCCCATTGGGTAATGCATGTTTATAAGTTCTAAAGTACACTTTATTAGCATATAAATTGAAAATAGCAACTTTGATCAGGTTATTTAATGAAAAACACCTCTTAGTACAAATGAAAAACTATTTTCTTAATCCAGGTTGCTAAAAAAACAGAACAACAAAAACTACTTAGGTGATTACTGCAAAAGGTGACAGGAGACAGAAAATCAAAGTGATGGCTGAACCAATCAACCTTTTAGTAAAAATCTAATGTTAACTCGGGGTGGGTAAATACCTGGCTACATGTGTAGACAAAAACCTTTCTATTAATGTTTGTAATGTCAAGGTCTCCTGAGCAATAAAGATTTCCCTGTGATGAAGTCTATTGGGCACCAACCTTATTAAACCCAGCACACACAATTAGCTCTGGGTGACTACCCCCAGGCTTCTCTTGAGTGACAATGAAACAAATCTTAATTTTTTTCAATAAGAAGTGATAGGGCTTCGTTCAAACCTTCTAACTTTAATTTCTCTACTTTAAATAATTCTTAGGAAGCCTTTTATTAAAGCTAACATCATATAAACGTCTTTTTATTTTTCTTCCCGCATGTGACATTTTTAGTCTGTGTCGAAATTCCATAATTGAAGAATGAACTACTTCACTAAGGGTCGTTGTAGAGCACTATACTTTTTATTATTCTAGCACACAAACATTATGTTAAATTTCTGAAAAAGTGTTTAACAAATTCACTATGTACACTGCTATTCATTTACTTTGAGAGTATACATGTACTTAAACAATAAATCTCAATGTGAGTACAAAGGACATCTTGCTAGTACTGCCAACTCAAAGTCCAAGGAAAAAGAGAATGTGAAAAGATGGGAAACCAAAGGGTTTATATATGAATGTCTTCAGAGAAATAAAGTCACACTATACAGTAATCTAAAGTATTTTTGTGGCTGAAAAGCCGAAATGTATGCTTTGAGAAAAAAACATGCAACATTATTTAAATACACACAAAAGAGCATGCTGGGTAAAAAAAAAAAAAAATGGGAGACATCAGTTTTCCAAAAAAGCTTTAACACTTCCTGCAGATGAGAAAGAATTATATAGGAAGCTATAGAGGTATAGAAAATATAACTGCTTCTTTTAATAGGTTTTATAATAGAAATTCAAATGAAAGAAAAAGATTATATTAAAAGTACTCAAGAATACTATATTAGTTTCTTGTTATGGCTGTAACAAATTAGAATAAACTTAGATGATTAAAACAACATAGATTTATTATCTTACAGTTCTAGTGATCAGATGCCCTCCAAGTTATTAGCCCTTTATCAGATGTGTAGCATGTGAATATTTTCTCCCATTCTGTAAGTTTTCTGTCTGCCCCCATGACAGTTTCGTTGGCTGTGCAGAAGCTTTTTTAATTTGATTAGGTGCCATTTATTTATTTGTGTTGTTGTTGTGATTGCCTTTGGGGTGTCCTTCATAATTTTTTTCCCTAGGCCAATGTCTATAAGAGTTTTCCCCAAATTTTCTTCTAGAATTTTTATAGTTTCTTGCCTTAGGTTTAAGTCTGTTATCCACTATGAGTTGATGTTTGTGAGAGGTGCAGATCATGTTTCAGTCTTCTACATGTGGCTATCCAATTTTCCCAGCACCATTTCTTGAATAAGGATTCTTTTCCCCAGTGTACATTTTTGTCTGCTTTGTCAAAGATTATATGGCTATATAAGCATGGTTTTATATCTGGGTTCTCAGTTCTGTTCCATTGGTCTATGCCTCTTTTTGTGCCAGTACCATGCTGTTTTAGTTACTATAGCCTTGTAATACAGCTTGAAGTCTGGTAAATTGAGACCTCCCGATTTGTTCTTCATGCTTAAGATTGCTTTTGTTATTTGGGGTCTTCTCTGGTTCCATACAAGGTGTAGAACTATTTTTTCTGGATTTGCAAAAAATTGATGTTTGTATTTTAATAGGGATTGCATTAAATCTGCAGATCATTTTGGGTAGTATAGACATTTTAACAATGTTGATTCTGCCAACCACGAGCATGGTAGGGTTTTCCACCTATTTACATCTTCTGCTATTTCTTTCTTCAGTGTTTCTTAGTTCTACTTGTAGAGGTCTTTTACTCCCTTAGTTAAATATATTCCCATGTATTTTTTTTTTCCTTTGTTGCTATTGTGAAGGATATTGAGTCTTTAACTAGAATCTATATAGGACTCTGGAAACTCAGCAAGAAAAAAATCAAACAACCCATGAAAAAGTGGGCAAAGGACATGAAAAGATACTTTTCAAAAGATAGACTGATGGCCAAAAAACATATGAGAAAATGCTCAACATTTCTAATCATCGGGGAAATACAAATCAAAACTACAATGAGATATCACTTATCTCCAGTGAGAATGGCTTTTTTCAAAAAGTCCCAAAACAATAAATGTTGGCGTGGATGTGGAGAAATAGGAACACTCACACACTGCTGGTGGGACTGCAAACTAGTACAACCTCTGTGGAAAGCAACATGGAGATACCTCAAAGAGCTACAAGTAGAACTACCATTTGATCCAGCAATCCCATTACTGGGCATCTACCTGAAGGAAAAAAAGACAGTCTATAAAAAAGACATCTGCACTAAAATGTTCATTGCAGCACAATTCACAATTGCAAAGATGCGGAAACAACCCAAATGCCCATCAATACATGAGTGGATTAATAAAATGTGGTATGTTTATACCGTAGAGTTCTATTCAGCCATAAAAAACAATGGTGATCTAGCACCTCTTGTATTATCCTGGATAGAGCTGGAGCCCTTTCTCGTAAGTGAAGTATCACAAGAATGAACAAACAAGCACCACATGTACTCACCATCAAATTGGTATTAACTAATCAATATTTACATGCACATATAGTAGTAACATTCATCAGGTGTAAGTCTAGAGGGAGGGGGAAGGAAGTGATGGGTATATTCACATCTAATGGGTGCAGTGTGCACTGTCTAAGGGATAGACACACTTAAAGTTCCAATTCGGGTGGGGCAAAGGCAATATATATATCCTAAACATTTGTACCCGTGTAATATGCTGAAACAAAAATAAATTAAAAAAAGAAGCCCTCCAAGAATGGGTCTCACTGGCTAAAACTGAGGTGTCAGCAGACTTCATTCCTTTCTGGAGACTCTAGGAGGGAATCCATTTCCTTATCATTTCTACCTTCTAAAGGCAGCCTTCATTTAGTGTTTTGTGGCCTTTGCCCCTCATACCTGATACATTTGCCCTGAAAAATGTTCAGACTCTATGTCATAGCCCATGATGTGGAATTGTTTTTATATCGACCCAGTTTTGATTCAATTCAGATCATATAAAAATACTTCTTCTAAAGGAGGTTCTTGTACATTTATGATCTATCTTCTTATAGAGACCGCAGTAACTTACATATTGAAGGAATTTCAATGCTCACAATAAATTTTTTCTCCTAACTACTGCTTGACTTGTTTCCTTATAAATATCATCTTATAAGATGATAAAAGATGCTTTCACTTTAGATCTGCGACAGAGAGTATAACTTTTAATTGATTATATTCTAGGTTCTATCAAAATCCAAACGGAGTAAAAAAAAAATCTGTAGGCTATATTTTTTATCATGCTTACAAAATTGTATTTTAATGTTTTTCCTAAAATTTAGATTAAAGGTCACTAATTTAAGAGGCATAAAATTTCTTCTTTATTTATTCTGGAATAATTGCTGAGGGCACTATGCATTTTAAGAGATAGCAAAGTGTAAGCTTTGAGCCTTCAGATGTTTTGTTTGTTAACTGAAATACTATACGATCAATATATATTAATTTTATTTAAATGCAATTTGTATATTATATAGTGTTTAATATAATCAATTACATATATGTTGTATACATTAGATATTTAATGTTTTATAACATTATATATAACCCTGGTGAAGAAACACTATATATAAAAAACATTATATATATCTAATATATTAAAATATTGTATACATAACTGGCTGTATTAAACATTTCATAATATATAAATAATGTATTATTATAATATACTAATATTACATATATAAATTTGATATGCAATAAAATAATATCTAAATTACCTCTTATACATAATCCATATGTCTTTAGACAAAGTATCATCCATATCTGCACAGGGTCATGACACCCTGCTATCTCGAAGCAAGCTTCTTTAAGCATTTGTGTTACCTGACTCCTGACAGCATTTGTGCTTCCTGTCCTTGTCTATTATCTTTTAAGTGTTACTTCATACATTGAATTTCTGTCAGCACCTGGGATTTCCAAGACTGTCTTTGCTAAAGAACTGGTATTTATTTCATACATTAGTATCATACAAATCCTTATATGCTTCAACATATATATTTATTTATTTTTATCCACACTATTAATATATTATGAACATTATAAAGTATACACCAAAATGAACACTAAAATATGAATGAGTTAAAAACATTTAGAAGTGCTAGTATTTTTAAGGCATCACACTATGATGATCATTATTCTAGCCATTATGATTGCTTTTCTTTAAACGCAATGGCTGCTAAGGAGCCTGGAGACAGGAAGTGATGCACAGTAAGACACTTTGATCTTAGCAAGGTTGGTCTTTTGCCTTAATCCTCATTTTCTCCAATATTTAGTTTATTTAAATCTTCATTTTTATATGCCTTTTTATATCCTTTTTGAAAAAATAAAGTATTATAAAATAATTATTCGATCTATTGCATAGAGTATGGGTATCAACATATCACAGAATAAGAGCAATTAGATAAACACTATAATTATGCAGAGCAGTAAAATAATCCTTATAAATTTTAAACTATGTTCTCAAGGTCTCAAGCCTCTCTGTGTAAGTCACATCAAACTTAGTATAATATATTTGAATTCCACTGCAGTCTCCAATTGGATTTTTATTCCCCAAATTGGCTGATACTTTTTGAGCACTGTTTTTGAATAGACTCAAATTTGAAAAGACTACATTCTTCCCAAAATCTAATGGAATTTTTGAATATATTCCATTGAGGAAAAATAGATAGACCCTGCTCATAACTTTTTTAGGCCAAGATGGACTCTATTATGGTTATGCAATTTAGTGGTCCCTCACCAGGGTTACATGTAAGAATGATCATCTCACAAATTTTTTCAAACTAAAAATGCCAGGACTTCTTCCAAGATGAGAATCACTTCTTCTAAGCTTTTGATATACACAAAGAAAAAAGAAAGAGGAAAGAAAAGGGAAGATTCTCAGAGCAAAGTATAGGCACCCATTCAAGAACCCATTACATATAAAGTATTTGAGGCAATGAATGACAAGGTAAAATTTGAATTAGCAAAATTTAAAACCTCATCCTTAATTAAAACAACTATAAAACTGGTAGGTTTAAGTGTGTTGTCTTCATATATAAAGGGTTCTCTATTTTCATTTGCTCATTTCTGAACACTTAAGTGACTTTGATTTTATTGTACATATCAAATGTGTAGTTGAATAATACATTAGAAGGCAAATATGTCTACTATAATCATTTTAAATGAGTCAAGATTATATGATCTAAAATGTGATAGTAATATTGGCTTAAGACCAGGTAAAGTCACAATTGGCCTTATTTACATTTATAAATCCAGACGATGTTTGCTTGTTTTTCTAGAGACTTGAACTTGGGCTAGGTATCTATATCAATAAACCCTGTGTGATCCTAATACATAAATAACTTACTTGGTGTGATTCACAAAATGGGATATAGAAATAGAAATGAATGACAATAAAATTTTATACAGTTCTTTTCATTTTCTAATCACTGTCAAAATGAAGATGTATAACCATACTTATATGAATAAACAAATAAGGGATAGATAAATTGATAAATTTAGATTACAATTCCATTGCAAAAATTACTCGAATAATGAAAATTCATTTTTTTTTGTTTGGACAAATCTGATAGTTATATTAAAATATGCACCAGGGAATGTTTTCAAAGCTTTTATGGTGTCTTTTATGTTGCTTCACATTTTGGTTTTGAGAGGGGAAAATTGCCCTCCAGGAGAAATCCTTCGGAAAGAAGAAGAGAGGGAACACAAGGACTCAGGAAAAAAAAAAAAAAAGTTTGCAACTGCAGAGAATGATTAGTACAAGGAAAAGGAGGAGGAGACATCTGTTGGTGAAATGATTTTTAGAGATAATTAAGTGCATTCATCCAGAAATAACACATATTATACATCGTTTGCAGGCACACATGGCTTTACTAAAAACAAGAGAGACTTTGAAAGACCCACAAAAATAATCAGCAGCTTTGGACCGATGTCACCAGAATGTCAGCCCTCCTTGTGTTTCCCCCACTTCAGCTTCCTGAACTCCTTTTACTTTCCATAATAATTTTTATTGCAGGGTATGTATGTTATTTACAGAGGTAAGCTTGATTGGAAAGTATTTTCAGAAAAGTGTAGTTTGGTCCTCACATTTCTTAAATAGCTTAGATTAATATCCCATTTTAATCTCATGGAACTTAATTAAATTTCTGGGTATCTAAAAAAGTCCAAACATAAAAAATATTAGTGGTCCCCCAAATAGATGCATTTTTAAGCATAGAATAAAGTGATTGACCTGACAGTAATAACTGTTTTAAAGATTTAGTAAAAAATTAACCTTAGAAATTACATTTAGATTTTCCTTGATTCTTGGTCATTTAATCTTCTTCCATAATAGAATTTGTGCTTCATATCTTGGTATGTGCTGCCTTCTTGTGCACAGTTTTGAATAGATTCTTCAAAGCACTAAATAATGGGCCTTGAAATGTATTTAAAGAAATCAAAAAGAACAAGATAAAAGACAATTATAAGAGTTCACATGTATCATTTACCTTATCATGCAAAGAACACCTATAAGGTCATGCTTGGTTTTTAAGCAACATGAACTTGAAAATTTTAGATGAAAAAAATATGTGAATAAAAATGGAAAGCAATAATTTCTTCCCATGAATTGAGGTTAATCATACAAATAAGATGGATGGTATTTTCACAAAGATAATCACTTGACATTTTGTTCTATATCACTCCACCTTCACCAAAAAAAAAAAAAAAGTATTGTTTATGGCATGCAGTTTTCATTTGGAAACATTTATTCTTAGCTGTCACCAAATACATTTTTCTTGACTTGATAAAAGGCTTTCTTAACTATATTTTTGGAATTCTTTTTCTTGAGAAGAAAACCTTTCAATGTAGGAAAGGAAGTAGAATTAAAAGTTGCCTCATAAAAAATACAAAGGTATTTTTAAACTATAACTTTTATAAAATAGAGCATAACAGTATAAACAAAGATGGAATTT
Source organism: Indri indri (assembly GCA_004363605.1). Lineage (NCBI taxonomy): Eukaryota > Metazoa > Chordata > Mammalia > Primates > Indriidae > Indri > Indri indri. The sequence goes on along the minus strand of RJWJ010014358.1, from coordinate 26,955 downwards.
GGTTAATTTTAATAACATAATCTCTAAATACAATAAATCTGCAATAATTTTAAATTAACTGCTTTGATGTAATTTGCTGCAAATCTTTCCAGAGACAATATAAACACCAAATGTTAGAAGATGACTTTTGAGATTTGTCATTTGTCATTAAACAAAAAAGGAAAATGTGCTTGGAATGAAAATGAATCTTACACGTTATGTCAATTCTGTTACAAAGATACTCAAACACGGATTAAAAAAAACAATCTGGCACCTACTTTTCATTGCCATTTCTATCACTCTAGTCCAGGGTGTCTTTTCCCTAAACTGTACTTTAATTCCAGATGCCTGCACCCTATCCACTCTAGTCCAACCAACAAATTTCTAATACATTTATCTTTAGCACACAGATTCCAGGCATATCAACCTCTGATGTAGCATGTGTTGATTATACTTTATCTAGAGAATCAACTGCTATTTCTCATTGTTCTGGTAATTAAGTCTCTTCATAAAATAGATCTAACTCAGTTTTTCATCCTTTTATTTTATATTTATGCACAACTCACTCTCCAGTCAAATTGTACTATTCATGGTTTCCAAACGAAATCTGCACTTTCTCCAATTGCCAATATTCTTACTTTATTTAAGATATAGCTGCACAGTTTTACTAATTTGGGAAGCCATTATTGTATCTCCATTATCATGTAATCTTTCCATCCAATTAATATTTCCTATAAGCTACTGTTACAGTTCAATTGTGCCTCCCCACCAAAAAAAAATTATATAAAAGACGTTGAAGTCTTAACATCCAGTACTTCAGAATGTGACCCTATTTGGAAATAGGGTCTTTATAGGTGCAGTTAAATTATGATGAGTTGATACTGGAGGAGGGTAGGCCTCTGATTCAATGTGACTAGTAGCCTTATTAAGGAAGACACAGAGATACATGAAGAGAACACCAACTGAGGACGAAAGAGAAATTTGGAGTTAAACGCAAATAGAAACAAAGGAGCAATAAAGACTGCCAGCAAGCTATTAGAAGCTGGAAAACAGCGAGGAAGATTCCCCTACAGGTTTCCGACACCTTGATTTGGGGTTTCTAAGCCTCCAGAATTATGAAACGACAAAATTCTACTATTTGTGGTATTTTGTTAAGGAAGCTCTAAGGAACTAATGAAGGTACTGAGTAGATCTCCTATTATTTTAAAACTATTCGTGGGTATCCTTTTCCTTTTTCCACTTTCTCCTTCCAATCCTAGTCAACACAATGACATAACTTTTTTCTTCCTCCCATTATATCCTATCTTTAAATGACTTACTTATTTTTGAAACTCCTTTATTGACTTAAAAATAGTTGTTGCCTAATAAAAATAATTTAAAATACTCTGAGGCAATATTATGATTTAACACTCTTCTTAAGTTCATGAAAATGCTTCAGGCAAACACCTAAAAATATTTACAAAATAATTCTGATTTCTTAAATGTCTTCTAGATACCATCTGTCATATAAAATCATAAGCGCCCTACCTAACTTAAAATATACAAATGAAAGATAAATATTCACTCAGTTATATAGATACAAGCAAACATGTAGCAATCTTAAAGCACTTCTATTTAATATTTAAAATATATGAGCATAAGATCAAGTGGGGAACTAAAAACCAATAAATTACAAATATATATGCATATATATACTTTACACATTTATAAATTAAAGGAAATATAATATTAAATTTTCATATATCTATTATTCAACTTAAGTAATTGTCATCTCATGACCAATCTTTTCCATATACATCCTCACAGCATCTGTCACACTTTAGTGGATTATAAAATCACAAGTCTTTCTTTTTTTGATTTTCTCTCATTAATTCCTCATCCTGTATCGTGGTATCCTGCAATGTCTACGTGAGAATATTGAGAGGTAAGAATTAAAAGGCAGCAATTTTGAGTGTCAGCAGAACTCAATATGTGCTGTGTTTGGGAGGACCCAGGGAGGGAAGGGGCATTGGGTTTTTATTTAGTTATAAATATATAAAAAGTACTCAATTAATATGTATAAAGTGAAAAATTGAAAATATTTTTAAAATATATCTGGTTACATTGAAAGGATATCTGAAAACATCCAGGAATTCAGGTATGACAGAAGTTTAAACAGGTTAGTTGTGTTAAATTTCTTAGGAAGAATGAATGTTAAAAGATAGCACTTTGAGTAGCTGCCCTCTCATTCTCAGTAAATCATCTTATGTAAAGAAAGACAATGCAGAACAGATGAAAAAGGCTTACAAGGGTTAGACAATTCAGGCATTGTAAAAGAGGCCACTGATATTTTGGAAAGAAAACACCGTATATTGTTCTTTATTTCCAATTCATTCATGTAAAAAATTATTATTTGCTTAAGGTACGGGTAGCGTTCTAAACTTTAAGCTTACAGCAATAATTTAAAACAAATAAACTTTCAATTACAAAGTTAAAGTTAATTTAATATTTTAAAAGTCTTGGCTTTATGTTATATACTCCCATGAGGGAAACAGATTTTAAATAAGAAATCAAGAAAACATATAATTTCAGGTAATGAAAGGAAAAATAAAAACAAGTGAGCAAAATAAAGAGTTTTATGGTAACTTGAGGAAGGCTGGGTGGGTATTTTACCTAGAATGGTTTGACCAGAGATATAAATGACGAGATTGAGTGAACCACAGCATCATCTGGAGGAATAGCTTTCTGGACAGAGGTAATAGTGAGGACAAGTTCCTAAGTCCCAGTTCAACCAGATTAAGAGCAGCAGGCGGGAAGGAAAGAGTGCAGAGCGGTGAGGTTGAAGACCACTGTGATAGGGCAGATTGGGCAAGGTCAAGTTGACCGCGAAGGGAGTTCCACTTTATTCTAAATATTTGTGGAAACTGTTTTCAGAATTTAAAACAATGGATTGATATGAACTAATTTCAAGTTTTATAAGATCACACTGGCAATTGCCTGAAGAATTAGCTTCCGGGGCCTGGATGAGTAGAAGCAGGAAGATAAGTTAGGCTACTGCAAGAATCAAGAGATCTAAGGGTGTTTAAGGCTAGAATGGCTAGTTAAATGAGTGGATTCTAGGTATATTTTGAAGAGAAAGTAAACAAAAATTCCTAATGGGTTGTATATGGCTTTCAGAGAAAGACAGAAGTCAAGATTGACAACTAGGCTTTTAGCCTAAGCGACTGAGTAAAGGTGGTACCTTTACTAAGATAGTGAAATGGGGCTAGAAGAGTGTTTTGAGAAAAAATAATCTTTTGACCTTGTTAATATTGAGAATCCTATCCAAATAGAATTATCTCTTGAACTGTGGGGATTATGGACCTGGAGCTCAGGAGAAATATTGGGGTTGAAGATAAAATTTTAAATTCATGAGCATGCTGAGTGTATTTAAAGCTAATCCATAATCCCTGATAATGTTATATGTGGGTGATTGTATTCCTTATCATAGCACTATTGATTTAATAATACCAATAAGATAATTATCATTTTTTTTCCTTCTGGATTAAGTGCACTGATTATTTTTTCTTTTCAAAATATTTATTGTGTGTAAAATAAACCTTGAAAATTTTGTTGATTAGAGCATGGCTGTTTGAAGGTCTTGGACCCCTTTATGTAACTCTTCTCTTTGAAAAGAGATAGACTGTAAAACACGTTCACAGTAAAATATTGAGAAAAATTCAAAACATGTATTTTACAAATATGGGTTCTCATTATTCACATAAGTTTGCAGTAGACATTTTTGTATTAGATTAAATTTATAAGCAAGGACTAAACATTAATATTTTAAAAAATTAGCAAATTTAGTCGATTAACTAAAAGAATCCGTCTAAGACATACCCAACCATATCCTCTAATTATACAAATATTTCAAGTTATCAGTTTTTTTCAATTAGTGAACATCGGAGCCGTTTCATAGTCCCATACCCAAGTCTCACTTCCTAAACTCTAATTCAATATATGTGTGTAGGACTGCCAAGTATATTGAGAAAAGACTGAGGAACACTAGTTCAAAACCACTGAGTTTAGCAAATGGGCTTGCGTCGGCACTGCCGACATTAGTCTCTCTGAATCACTTTTTTTCCCTTTCTTCTAACAAAACTTCCATTTCAAATTTAAACCTTCAGAAAAATTACCTTATCCATTAAGTTGTTTTGCACTATATCGAGGCAGTCTTTTTTAGGTGATTTTGAATAATTTTGATCATGTCATCATGCATGCATTTTGTAGATTAATTTATAGGGGAAATTTTTCCTTGCACTTTAAATTAGTAGACTTACTATTGCCTCTTGTCCACTATTGTCCATCTCTTAACAATGCTGAAGTGTTTTAGATTTTTCTAAATGATACAATTTTTCCTTATTGCTCTTGATTCTACCATTCAGACAATCACAAAGTTAATGAGTTAGCTTCCATATTTTTTTAGAAATTTGCATTAGGAAGCCTCATCCATATACCTAATCTATATCAGTCAATTATCTTTAAAATTCTGCCCCTCTGCTGGTTATAACTGGCCATTAACATCATCCAAAAATTTCAGTATTCCTGGAAAATCATAGTTTTATTTCAGAATACACACTACAGGTATAAATATTGACAAAATATATTTTTATTCTTTCTGAACAGAAAGTATTATCTTTCAAATACAATAATATAATTCTTTTTATATACTTAAAATTTTGTTATTTTGAGAACCCATTCTGTATTATACTCAGACCTTTTATGTTCTATACTTGTTTCCTGAGCAAAACTACCATTGAACTCCCTACACTGATCCTTTAATAGTTATTTGCTTTGAAACAAATTCAGACTGTGCAACGGAGTATTTGGTGTAGTAAGGTTAATTTTACTCTGGATCTATGGTGTCATATTCTTGGCAACTGCAAAATTTCTCAGTGCCAAATCTATAAACATGTTAATTCATCCAAGCATTGAAACATGAATGCATTCTTATTCTGTATTTATTAAAATTCTATTTCATATCCAAACATTTATCTCCATCATTCTGGAAAATGGAGGGACAAACTATTGAGAACACTGAAGAAAACATTTGGAAAGTAAATCATCACCTATTAAATATGTTCATGTTGAAAATCAAAATGACCTCTGTTAGAGGAAATGGAATGGGAAGAGCCCATTGGAACCAACTGGAATTCTGGCTCCTGCCCATTACAAAACATGTCAGATGGCCACGACTTTAAAACTTAACCTTCTGTGTAGGGCTATCCTCACACTAAGAAAACTTCTATAGCATATCTGATGTTTATTTTTTTTTTAATTTAGTTAGTTTCAGAAATAAAATAATCAGTCACATGAGTTAAAGTTTTAATTGCATACCGATTCAATGATGGATTTAAATCATTGGTCTAGCAGAAGTTTCCAGACTAATTATTAAAAAAACAAAATAGGCCAAGCATGGTGGCTCACTTCTGTAATGCCAGCACTTTGGGAGGCCGAGGGGGAGGATCCCTTGAGCCCAGGAGTTCTAGGCTTCTGTGAGCTATGACCCCACGGCTGCATACCAGCCTGGGTGACAGAGCAAGACTTTGTCCCTAAAAAAATTAAATTAAATTAAAAAATTAAAAAGGCAAAACAAAATAACAAAAAAGACTTCTCAGTAATCTACATTCATATTTTGTTTCTGTACTAGACAGGGTTTTGGTTGCAAACATTAAAAGCCAATTTTGGCTAATAGAAAAAAAAAGAGAATTAATTAAGCTGGCAACAAAAAGGTCCAAGCTGGGGCATAAACTTTGCCCCAAGAATAGTCTCTGAGGTCTATGGACATATCCCTCCATGCTTCTATATCTTAACTCCACAGCAGCTGCTATGAATTGGCAGCCATTCTTCTGCAGTGGTTACTGAGCCTTGAACACTACAGCCACCATGTATAACATCTAACTGAGATTACACATTGTAAATTTGTGGTGGAATACAGAGCTGTCAAAGTGTTTCCCAAATATCAAGGGCAGAATCTGGGTAGAATATAATTATAAATCTATTCATCAGGGTCTAGTCAAGAGAAAGAAAACACACCAGTTATCTGAAAGAGAAGAATTTAAAATTATTTCTACTAAAAGGTGATGAATTGCTAAAAGTTGTTAAAGGGAACTCCAAAGGACACATAAAAAGTGAATGTATAAAAGAACTACTTCTAAGGTTGAGAGTTGTACACAAAGAAGGAGTGATCTCAGAAGAGAGTCCATCCCCTAAGAAAGCTGAGATATAGACCTTGATATTGAGGGTGCAGCTGTGGTCTCCTGGATATTAGGGAAGTTAACTGAGTTGCTTTAGTGCTGACAGACCAAAGCTGGGGAGTAAGAAATTGCCCACTGTGCTGGTACTAAAACCCTTTAGACAGTGCAGCTCCCTGATTTTTCTAAACACCAAACAAGGGGAAGTCATGTGCTGAGATCCAGGCAAACCTCACTGGAGAATGAAAGCCATAAGATCCCTAGCACATTTCCATGCAAGCCGGCTTAAGGGGTGCCAATAAAATTGGTTTCAACTGATCAACACTTAAGTACACGTATAGGAATAACATTCATCAGGTGTTGAGCGGATGGGCGGGGGGAGGAGAGGATGGGTATATACACACATAATGAGTGCAGTGCGCACCATCTGGGGAATGAACATGCTTGAAGCTCTGACTCGGATGGGGCAAGGGCAATATACGTAACCTAACATTTTTACCCCCATAATATGCTGAAATAAAAAAAAAAAAAAAACATTAGGAAGATCTTGGTGCAACGTCCATGAAAATTGCTGGAAGGTGAACACAATTGTGTCTCCCTTACACTGCTAACAAGGAAACTGCTCATTCAGATGCTGGAAAGACATTGGAGGAGGAGAGCCATTGGGTCTCCTTCATGTAAGGGCAAAATTCCCAGATTTAACTCCATATGCAGGTCTTGGGAAGTTCAGAATGACTCTGGAATCTGACACGTCTTTTTTATCAGCGTCCAAACAAATATTTTCAATCCAAGTTTCAAGGCTTCATTCTTTTCCAAGCAATGCAACATTCACATGAGAAACATGGTGACACTGTGAATTCAATCAATGTCATTTAGCAATCTGCACATGTATTATGTTTGATTTTTGAGCAAAATCAGCTTTGTGGCTAAAAAATAAGAGATTCTTTCAAAGCTGTCATGGAAGCTCTCTGGCTTTCAGATCATGATTTGAACTGAGGGTTAAAGGAGCTGAGCTTGTCATTTATTTTTTGTAAGAGCTCCAGTGCACTCAGCAGACTCCTCTCCTACAGTTCTTATAAGTGTCATCACTGCCATAATGGTCAAGTGCCACTGCCACTTAAGCTCCCAAGGCACATGCTTCAGTTGGCTCTTCATCAAAATCAAACACAGGTGGTAGCTTGATTAATTGTGATGCCACTACATGCCTTGAATTAATAGTATTCTGCTTCCCAATAGTCAGGATATCAGCACTGTGTTCAAAGCCATGGATATAACCAAACTCATCCCCAAAACCCATCATTAAAGGTTTATCTCCTAGAGCCACTTCCAGTACCAACTCTGCATCAGTCAGGATCCAGTTAGGAGATAGGAACTGTATAAGAAATTAGCACAGGGAAAGTTTAACGCAAAGAATTATTAACTAAAGGCGATTAAGTGCTAAACAGTGACAGTTCAAAAAATGCAGAAATGGCAAATGTAGGGAAGAGCTACTACATCTATGTCCATAGAAGATTATCCATAGAAGAGCAAAGAAACTTAGAAGAATCACCCAACACCCCATTCTAGACTTCATTGAAGAAGGTGTGTCTGTGGCCCACTGGATAAAAAAAATTGCAGAGGTACTTCAGTCCTCATGCCAATGAGGATGCCGGCTCTGACAGGATGTAGGACTGTCCAGCAAAATTTGAATGTCAGACAAACAATGAATAAAAGTTTAGTATTTGTATGTCCCAAATATTGCAAAAAAAAAAAAAGTAAATAAAATTCAAATTTAACTGGGTATCTTGTGTCTTTATTTGCAAAATACAGCAATCCTATTATGCAGTGACAAAGGAAGCTGCCATTTGGATGATGGTAGGTCTTGCTCAAGGGGGTTGGGGCAGCCAACAAGTTTTCCTCAAACTGGAAGAGTAAAACACAGCACAACCAAAAAGAAAAGCTCCTTCTACTTAGCCCTCCAGACTTTTATTAATACCATCTAATGATGAACACAATACCAGGAATCAAAGAAAAAAAAATGTCTTGAGGTGGGACAGTTCCAATATAATAAGAAAGGGCAAGTGTGGATTTGGAGCTGAAAAATAATAAATTAGTAACCAGCATGATAAGTATTCACTATAGATAAATTAAAAATATATCTCTTTTGAAAAAATTATACAAGCAATTTTTAAAGCTGCTTAAATCACCAATTCGATATTTGTATATTTAATTTTGCATCAAGGGATCCTTTGTTTTCTTTTCAGGGATTTTTATACATTATAGTATTATACATTTATAATATTTGTCTAAAAATTTATTTCAATGTGACACTTTGAAATGGTGGCTACAATCATTAGTGGCAGTGAATGAATCAAAGTCCTATGTAGTGAATCATATCTTCTAACTGCATAATTTATTGCTGTAGTTATATTTAAAAACTATCAAATTTAGGGGTTGATAAGCTGGAGAAATGAGCTAAACATAGTGTTTCTCTGATTATATGAGTGGGCTTTTTTCTACACTAGTGACATTTTGCAATGATAGAGTTTCAGTAAACTGCTATTAGATGCATTTTTCTGGAGTAGAAAAATAGCAACTGCTAATTTTGGTTGGGTATAAAGGCCAGCAATTATATTCCCTTCTACCAGCAAAGCTATTGAAGATTTCCATGTTGCACAATGGTTTGTAGTAGCTTGTTTTTTTTAGGGATTCACATGTCAAATCTATTGTGTAGTTCTACTATGGAGAGAAATATGGTTAAGATGTTTTGGGGTTTTTCTCCACATAAGGTAAAAAGTGAAACATTCAAGGATTTTATTTCATTAAATTTTAAGAAATGAATGAAATTAGGTTTCACTTTTCAATATTTAGGTATCCCGAATATCTTTCCACATATATGCTAAAAATAAGTTATTCAAAGAACCATAGCTGAGGATGGCTATTACCAAAAATACAAGAGATAACAAGTGTTGGCAGGAGTGTGGAGAAAAGGTACCCCTTGTACACTGTTGGTAGGAATGTAAATTAGTGCAGCCATTATGGAAAACACTATGGAAATTTCTCAAAAATTAAAAACAGAACTATCATATGACCCAGCAATACTTTTTGTGGGATGTACACAAAGGAAATAAAATCAGCACCTGCTAGAGCTACCTGCAATCCCATGTTCTTTGCAGCATTACTTACAATGGCCAAGATATAGAAGCAACCTAAGTGTCCATTAGTGAACAAATGGATAAAGTGTGGCACATATATGCAATTGATTATTATTCAGCCATATAAAAAGAGATACTGCCATTTGCAGCAGCATAGATGAACCTGGAGAACATTATGCTAAATGAAATAAGGCAGACCCAGAAAAAAAAAATACTTCATGGTATTTCTTATATGTGGAATCTAAAGAAAAATAGTTGAATACTTAGAGAGTAAAACCATGGTTACAAGAGATGGATGGGGAGAAAATGGGCAAATGTAGGTCAAAGGGTATAAAGTTGCAGTTATATAGGATGAATAAGTCCTTTTTTGTAATATATTGAAAGTTTGCTAAGAGAATACATTGTAGTTGCTCTTAGCATACATAAAAGGGGGAGATAAATATGTCAAATGAGGAATACGTTAATTTGTTTGATTATATTAGCCATTTCTCTGTGTATGAGTATATAAAAACATCATGTGGTAGCCCTTAAATATACACGATAAAAGTAGTTAAATACATGGGAATGGGAATTTTCATGGTTGAAAAATAAAGAAACTTGAAACTAGAGTGGTAAGAGAAAACAGAAACTGTATCTATCTGATGAGGTGATGGTTTGGGACTGAATGTTGCAATCTCAGTAACAAAAGTTTCTTTGGTTGTTTTAACAGCAATACAGGAAGTAAGTCTATGCTCTCATATGCTAAGTACCTAGAACTTAGACTGCTTTGCAGAGCTTGAGCAGTTAAACAATAGCATCATTGGTTTAGACATTTAAAGAACACCACTATCATTGAAAAAGTATGTTAGAAAAATTCAATATTCTGACACTAGAAAACAAAATATTTGTTTGCCTTTGATTGAACTTAATTTGTAAATAAAAATAATCTCTGAGAATTAATAAATGTGAGTATGACCTCACATGAGTTTGAATGTGTAACTCATGCACGATTCAAGAACACCCAGAAGTAGGACACCGAAAAGAAAAGTAAATTGGGCACTGAAAATACAAATACCTCTGAAGAAGTCTTAAAGAAAATGTTGTAATAGGAATTATATACTGTGTTTGTACATAATGTGTAAAGTTAAACATCTCCAGCACATGGCACAACTCAGGCTTCATGAAGAAATACCTATCCACACAAAGAAATGACTGTATATCTTTAAAGTTTTACTTTGCTGTGGTTGAGAAGAGTGAAAGGGAGAGGACGAGAGCCATTTATCAAGAAGCCCTTATATGACACACATTTTCCTTGTCACTTTAGGAGTGTTAAGTTAACATTAACAGTAATACCATTATATTAAATTCAGAAACTGTCCCTAAGAGAGAGGGTGAAACATGCTTCTGGTCACAAAGTTAATGAGAAGCCAAGCCCGGATTTAAATTCAGGCTATTTTTCTGACTCCAACATCTGGATGCTTTTCGTTTCATTGTGATTCTTCCTAAAATGTTTCTAACCATTTTTTCTAGAGCTATGTATTTTCACAGTCATACTCTAAAGAGAGATTTATACACTCTTTCTGAAACAAGTCGATCTTCTCATGAGAAACCAGAACATGTGTGTGTTGAAGGATCAGACCTCAAATTAGTCATATCTTTCTATTCCAAGGAATAAGGAGGATATTAATTCTATCACGACAACTCTGTCAACTTAATCCTTACAGATGTTAAATAACTCAAACTGAATAAATTTCCTTCACTGTTGATTCTCTAACAAAACAGAATTAATAAAAGTGAAATGATGGCTGGGTGCGGGGGCTTATGCCTGTAATCCTAGCACTCTGGGAGGCTGAGGCAGGAGCATTGCTTGAGCTCAGGAGTTAGAGACCAGCCTGAGCAAGAGAAAGACCCCGTATCTACTAAAAACAGAAAAATTAGCCGGGCATCGTGGTGCACACCTGTAGTCCCAGCTACTCAGGAGGCTGAGGCAAGAGGATCTTTTGAGCCCAGGAGTTTGAATTTGCACTGAGCTACGATGATGCCATGGCACTCTACCCAGGGTGATAGAGCAAGACTCTGTCTCTAAAAAAAAAAACAAAAACAAAAACAAAAGCAAAAAAACAGTGAAATGATTATGGGAGGTTTAAGTATCATATCAAAATCAAAAGGTTTACTACTGTAAAACCATTTTCACCCAAATAAGCATTGATATATAACTGACATTATTCTATTCTCTAAAAAAATAACACAATAAAATAATTTCCATAACAAGATGGGAAAGTATGATTGACAAAAAAAGCCCTGATTAAAAAAATAACAGGCGAAGAGCACAATAAATAGCTTTGCCAACAAAGAAAGATAATGGGTAAAAAAAATCATGTTTCCTAGGTATGATTTTTAAATATCATTGATCTACTCTCAAGGTCAACACATTGGCTGTTCCAGACCTTTACTGGACTCCTCTGTTCCCCAATATACCTCTTGCTCCTCCCCTTCCAGCAGAAGATCTTCCCTGACTGCCTGAAGCTTCATGTAGTAAGTATAAACAATGTGATAGAGAGCTTGCTCAATTTTCTATATTACTACTGACTTACACACACACACACACACACACACACACACACACACACACACCCAAAGCCTTACATCCTATGTCAGAAAAAAATTATGTCTTTGTATAGTCTACCAGCAAGCCTAATAGTTCAAACTGTGCCATCCTCAAGATACATAATCTGAAAACTAATCCCCCTGCCTCTATTTTGATTTTTTTTGTTGCTCATAACAAAAAACATTCTCTAGGATAGCCTGTCAAGTAAACTTTTAAAAAGTAACAATAAGTTCATAACAACAAAAGCAAAACTAAACAAAACTAAACAAAACAAAAATATTTCCCATGATTTGAATTATTGTCTTCCTTCTACCTAAGTCCTGGGAACAAAACAAGAAGTCTATATCTGTTGTCTATTTTTTTTTTTTAATTTTGGTCTATCTTTCCCTTCTCTCTTCTTTCTTCATTTGTCATTCACCAATCCTGCATTAAGTATATATCATCAACTCTATTAGATATTGAGGATGCAGAAACAAATATGTAATGGTAATGCCGTCAAGGGCCAGCTCCCTTGTAATAGAAAGAGAGCAATAAATATAAATAAATGGGTACAATTAAATGTTATTGTGCAATGGAGGAAGACAAAAATACAGTACTTTATGTCAGTGAACCAGAAAGAATTCAAAGGTAGGAAATGGGCCTTAAAAAATGAGCAGATATTTACCACTTGAAGGGGTCTAGAATATGGAGCAGAAGAGCAATCAAGGCAGGAAGAGAGATATAAGCAAAGTCAATGATTCATGAGAAGACACTGGATATTTGGAAACTTGCAAGCAATTACAAATGTCAGTAAGATGGGAAGCAAGGGTTAGAGATGGGGAGAGGTATAAAAGATAAAGCTAAAAGGACAAACAAAGATTAGGTCTTAAAGAGTCTTCTATATCATGTGGAGTTCAGAATGTATTACAAAGGAAACGAGAAATAACTTAGGAGTGAAAACCCTAAGTAATGTTTCAGTAGATTTTGTTGTGTAATAAACCACCCCAACACTTAGTGATTTAAAACAACAGATGCTTATCATTTCTCAGTTTTTGTGTTTCAGTTGTGCTTTTGTGATCTGGTCTGATTCAGCTGATCCATATGGTCACCTAGCAGTTCAGCTGGGATTGATGGATAAAGATGGCCCCACACATATGTCTGATGGTAGACTTGATGTCAGCTGGGGCAACAGGATGACTTGGCCATGCGTCTTTTACCATCCAACTGGCTAGCTCAAGTTTTTTTACGATAGGAATCTCAAAACAGCAAGAGAAGGCAAGCCCCAGTGCAAGAGCACTTTCAAAGTCTCTGCTTACATTCTTTGATATTGTCACATTGGCCAAAATAATTCACACAGTTAAGGACAGAATCTGCATAGGAAAGAATTATCTAAAAGCATGGATGTAACTATAGGCATAATTGTGGCCATTTTTATTGTAAACAGAGTCCTGGAGCAAGGAACCAGAACATTATAGCAGAGTACAATGTGTTATTTATAAATCATTTATAACTAACGGATTGACCAAAATCACAACTTATACTATCCCTTATTCCCCACACATATGCAATCCTCCCTTAACAGTTGGTATGAGGCCAGAGTAGAAATGGAGATTTATATAATATTTTCTCTAAATATTTAAAATTTATAAATCAAGCTAGCGATTTATTAAATAAAATCTACTGGTCTCCTACTTCAACAAATATACATTGATAATGACCTAGAAGGCCAATTTCAAATTTCTTGGACTCCTTGGAGTTTCTTACTGAAATGTGGTAGCCAAGGAGAGCTTGTCCACAGCATACCCTCCTGTGCTTCTCCCCCAGACTCCAGTATTTTGAGAAGCTTTATACCCATGCGTTTGTTAATCACAGTTCACATGTCCATGTTCCTTATTTGTCTCCAAACAGCAAGACATGCTGGGCCTAAGGTGGTGCACAACTATGGTGTGCTTTTTTTCTGGTGAATCAACATTGAGGAGAGAACTTTGCAAGATCTGAAAGTGGACTTAGGGTCATTTGAGTAGGAAATTTGAAATCTATAAAATAATCTAGAAATTGAGGCATTGCCTCTGATCCATGTACACTTCTCACCCCTCTGACAGGGGTGCAGCTGGAGGGCACAGGACTAAGACTGAGAACCTCCTGTCTCAGTCTAATGGTGGTTATTTCAGGTGAGAAAATAGAAATAAATTTAGATTCCCTTTTTATTTTATGTATGTACCAAAGAAAAGAGCTGAATTAGAATTAAAAGCCAGACAACCCTGTTCAGGGGTTCACTGATGAATTTCTATGTAAGAAGAAATTTCAATTACAAATAAATAAATAAAAAACACAAGCAATTCAGGAATCGTCATAACATGGACAGGACATGAATCATTCATCACTGCCTCCTTTTCTTTACACTTAAACCACTGCAATTTTGTTTTGTACCAGCTCCTATATCTAAATAATTCCGGCATCAATGATCTTTCTTTTTTTATTATTTCAAAATATTCAGGGAATACAAATGTTTTTGGTTACATAGATTGCTTTTGTAATGCTTAAGTCAGGGCTATAAAGGTGCCCATCAACCAAATAGTGTTCATTGTACCCATTAGGTAGGTTTTGCCCATCCCCTCCTCCCCCACTCCCCTGCTTGATTTCCACTGAGTTTAACTTCCCTCTGTGCATATGAGTGCTCATTGGTTAGTTCCAATTCAATAGTGATCACCTGTGGTCTTTGTTTTTCTATCCTTTAGATACTTCACTTAGGATAATGGTTTCCAGTTCCATCCAAATTCTTGCAGAAGGTATTAATTCATCCTCTTTACAGTTGAGTAGCATTCCGTGGTATATACCACAATTTATTAATCATGAATTGACAAGCACTTGGGTTGATTCCACATCTTTGCCAATCTGAGTTAGTGAGGCAATAAACATTTGAGTGTAGGTGTGTTTTTTATAAAATGACTTATTTTCCTTTGGGTAGACATCCAGTAGTGGGACTATGGGATTGAATGGTGGGTCCACTTTTAGTTCTTTGAGGAATCTCCACACTGTTTTTCATAGAAGTTTTACTAATTTGCAGTCCCACCACAGTATATAAGTGTTCCTTTCTTGCTGCATCCACATCAGCATCTATTCTTTTTGGACTCATTAATAAAAGCCATTCTAACTGGAATAAAGTGATATCTCATTGTGGTTTTCATTTCCATTTCCCTGATGATTAGTGACATTGAGCATTTTTATATGCTTATTGGCCATATGTCTATCTTCTTTTGAAAAGATTCTGTTCATGTCTTTTGCCCACTTTTTAATGCGGTTGTTCGTGTTTTTCCTGCTGGTTTGTTTGAGTTCTTTGTAGATTCTGGATATTAGCTCTTTATCTAATATTTTGTGAATATCTTGTGGATATTTTCACCCATTCTTTAGGTTGCCTTTTTGTTCTATTGATTATTTCCTTGGCTAAGCAGAAGCTTTTGAATCTAATCGAGTCTCATTTATTTATTTTTGCTGTTGCTGTAATTGCCATTAGGGTCTTAGTCATAAGTTCTTTGTCTAGGCTGATATCTAGAAGAGTGTTGCCTGCATTTTTTTCTAGAATTTTCATATTTTTATGCTTTACATTTAAGTCTTTTATCCATCTTTAATTAATTTTTGGAGCAGTGAGAGATATGGATCCTGTTTCATTCTTCTGCTTGGGGCTATCCAGTTTTTCCAGCACCATTTATTGAATAGGGCTTCTTTTCCCCAGTGTATATTGCTGTCTGCTTCATCAAAGATCAGTTGGCTGTATATGGATGGTTTTATATCCGGGTTCTCTGCTCTTTTACACTGGTCTATGTCTCTATTTTTGTGCCAATATCATGCTGTTTTGATTACTATAGCCTTGAAGTATACTTTGAAGTCTGGTAACGTGATGCCTCCTGATTTGTTGTTTTTGCTTAAGATTTCTTTGGCTATTCAGGCTCTTTTCTCATTCCAAATGAAGCATAGAATTATTTTTTCTAGATCAGTGAAGTATGAGTTTGTTAATTTGATGAGAATTGCACTGAATTTGTAAATTACTTTGGCTAGTACAGACATTTTAACAATGTTGATTCTAGCTATGTTTTTTTTTTCCATTTGTTTGTATTCTTTGCTATTTCTTTCCTCAGAATTTCACGGTTCTCCTTGTAAAGATCTTTCATCTCCTTGGTTAAGTATATTCCTAGGTATTTTACTTTCTTTGCAGCTATTGTGAATGGCATTGAGTCTTTGGTTTGACTCTTAGCTTGACTGTTATTAGTATATAAAAATGATACTGATTTATGTACATAGAATATTCTCTTATATCCTGAGACTTTGATGAAATTATACATCAATTCCAGGAGACTCTTGATGGAATCTTCGGGGTTTCTAGATAAACATCATATCATCAATGAAAAGTGATAGTCTGACCTCCTCTTTCTCAATTTGGATACCCTTAATATTATTCCCTTACCTAGTTTCTCTAGGTAGGACTTCCTGCACTATGTTGAATAGAAGTGGTGACAGTGGGTATCCTTGTCTTGTTCCAGTTCTTAGGGGGGGATGCTTTCAAATTTTCCCCATTCAGTATGATGCTGGCTAAAACACAACCCAAATATCTGCTGTCTCCAGGAACACATTTAACCACAAGGACACACAGAGACTTAATGTGAAAGGATGGAAAAAATATTCCATGCAAATGGAAATCAAAAGAGAGCAAGTGTAGTCATTCTCATATTAGATAAAATTGACTTTAAGATAACAAAGGTAAAGAAAAAGAGGGTCATTATATAATGGTAAAGAGAGAAATTCAACAAGAAAAGATAACAATCCTAAATATATATGCACCCAATACAGCAGCTCCAAGTTACTAAAGCAAATTTTATTAGAGTTAAGCAAAGAAATAAATAGCACCATCGTAATTGCTGAGAACCTCAACAACCCACTGTCAGAGCTTGAAAAAACATCAAAGCAGAAAATAAATAAATAAACAATGGACTTAAACCAAACTCCTAATCAAATGGACCTAATGGACATTTACAGAACATTCTACCCCACAACTACAGGATACACATTCTTCTCAGCAGCACGTGGGACATTCTCCAAGATTAATCCTATCTTAGGCCACAAAACAGGCCTCAACAAATTCAAAAAAAAAGTAGAAATCATGCTATGTACCTTCTCAGACCACAGCAGAATAAAGCTAGAAATCAATCACAGGAGAACCACTCAAACCTACACAAAGTCACGGAAATTAAACAACCTGCTGCTGAACAATTATTGGGTCAACAATGAAATTAAGATGGAAATCAAAAGATTCTTCAAACTCAGTGACAAAGGGGGCACAACTGCCAAAATCTAAGGGACATAACAAAAGCATTCCTCAGGGGAAAATTCATAGCCTTAAATGCCTGCGTTAAAAAGACAGAAATATCACAAATTAACAACCTAATGTCACACCTCAAGGAACTAGAAAAGGAAGAAGAAACCAAACCCAAAGCCAGTGGAAGAAAAGAAATAATAAATGTCAGGGCAGAACAAAATTAATTAGAAAATAAAAAAAATACAAAGGAATAAAGAAATAAAAAGTTGGTTCTTTGAAAAGATGAATAAAATTGACACACCTCTTGCTAGATTAACCAAGAACATAAAAGAAAGGACCCAAATAAGCTCAATCAGAAATGAAAAAGATGATATAACAACTGATACTGCAGAAATAGAAAACATCATCCATGAATATTACATAAATCCCTATGCACATAAACTAGAGAACATAGAGGAAATTGACAAGTTCCTGGAAACACACACAACCTCCCAAAACTCAACCAGGAAGAAAGAGAACTCCTGAACAGACCAATAATGAGCAGTGAGATTGAAATAATAATAAAAAACCTCCCAACATAAAAAGCCCTGGACCAGATGGATTCACAGCTGAATTCTATCAGAACTACAAAGAAGATCTAGTACCAATAATACAGAAATTATTCCCGAATATTAGAAGGAAGGAATCCTCCTCAACTCATTCTCCAAAGCCAGTATCACCTTCATATCAAAGCCAGAGAAGAACACAACAAATAAAGAAAACTACAGATCAATATCCCTCATGAATATAGCTGCAAAAATCCTCAGTAAAATACTAGCAAACTGAATTCAATAGCACATCAAAAAGCCAGGACCAAGTGGGCTTCATCCAAGGGATGCAAGGATGGTTCAACATACATAAATCAAAAAATGTGATTCACCACATAAACAAAAGCAAAAACAAAGACTATATGATCATCTCACTAGATGCAGAAAAACTAGGTGCAGAAAAAGCATTCAACAAAATCCAACACCATTTCATGATAAAAACCCTCAACAAATTAGGCATAGAATGAACACAGCTCAGAATTATAAAAACCATACATGAATACTTTGTCCTTGAGAATTCCTCACTCTCTACCCATACCTAGTTCCTTCAAAGTTTATTTTGAATACTGTCATCTTCTGTGTAAACTTACCTGATAACACCCATAAACCCAATTCCTGGGCCTGAATTAATTATCCATAATCTTTGACTCTAAGCACCATGCATTTACCTCTAATTTTACAGTTAAAACATTATCTTGGAGAGTTAGTTTGCTTTTCTGTCTCTACAAGTTCACTTCAGGAACTTGAGAGCAAGTGGTTTCCCTTTAGCTTGTATCCCAGATGCCTGTCAAGTGGTACATATGCAATGGTTGAACCAAGAATAATAGCTTATAAGAGAATTACATGCATTTTTCAGAAGGAAATTACTTATTAAAATACTATTAATTAAAAAAAAATAGAAGTCTTGGTAAAGAAAAAAAATTATATAACATAGACTGAATAGTACCTGAAATCATGCAGTGGTGGCAATTCCTCAACAGAGATGAGAAATAAAAAACCACAGGAGGTCTTTCTCTAATCATGGCAGGTAGGTCAAACACTAAGTTACACTTGTATTTTCTAGGCACTCCATGATGCCACTTTATAATATGCTGTTTCACACTGAGCTAATCCACAAATTTAAGTTTTATACTCTTCTTTATGGATATACTCTTTGAATGAATCAACTATTGTCACTTTTGATGGAAGATATTTGATTCAATTACCGAGTAAATAGATAATCATAAATTTTATAATAACACAATTTTAAATGTGCTATGAAGTGAACACATTATTGGGGTTTCAAAAAGCCAGTCATCTATTATATTTTCTATTTAATTAAACAGAAATATCTTTTCATATTTTCTTTACTTTTTGGGGATATTAATTTTAACCAATTTAATATCACTCAGATTTATATTTAGAAACCCCACATGAGGAAAGTTTTTCATTTATAGTTCTCCTCCTCTGCTCCCTTCAGACATATATTCACCTTTAAGTTATCATTCAATAGGAATCACACTGAATTTTTCCTCTTCCCCTCTTTATTATGCTAACAAATGCAGTTTGTAATGTACAAACAATTACACAGGAATCACAAGAAAAAGGCAACATTACATAAAGGTAGGTAACATGATGAAATAATAATAATTTAAATAAGACCTATTATCTTTAATAAATCAAACCTATAAACACTTGGAATAAGAAAACCACAACGACTCCTTCAATATAGTTATCTACAGATCTCCCAAACCTTTTTTCTTATAACAAGGATTTAAATTGCAAAACATAAAAGAGAAAGAGATCACATGGCTTGTGGCGATCTACTGATACTGCCTGTTACATACTGAATTGTGTCCCCCCAAAATGTATATGTTGAATTCCTAACCCCCAGTACCTCAGAATGTGAATACATTCAGGGGTAGGACCTTTAAAGAGATATTCAGGTCAAAATGAAGCCTTTAGGATGGCCCTAATCCAATCTGACTGGTGTCCTCATGAAAAGATTAAGATGTACAGGGAGACAAGAGGGAAGTGCACACGTGGAGGAAAGGTCATGGGAGGACAAAATGAGACAGCGATCTTCTTCAAGCCAAGGAGAGAGGTCTCAGAAGAAACCAAACTTGTCTACTCCTGTATCATGGACTTCCAGCCTCCAGAATGTGAGAAAATACACGTCTGTGGAAATCACCCAGTCTGTAGCATATTGTTGTTTCAGCCATAGCAAACTAATAAACTGCCCAATTCTCCCTCAGTTCTAACAAGGTCAGGATGACAATGACAAAATACAAAGAAATTAGCACATTTCTCACCCTCTGAAAAGCAAAAGATAAAAAAAACTTTTGATGCTATAAATATTTTTGAGAAACACTTTTGTAAATGATGTATAAACTTATATCAATCCTTATTAGTAACAGTGGGCTTTTTTCTCTCTGTTAACTTAAGCACAAATCTTCTCTGGTGTCTTACAGAAACACTAAACTGAATGTATTATGCTAAAATTAGAAAAAAATGGCAACCACATTTAATATACCCCTAAGATGTTTACTTTAGCAATAAAAAGTAATAATGAGGAAAGCAGATGCTTTCATTCTAAAACCTATGCCAGAATATTGCAAAACAAATAGCCTGTATAAGGTACAGGAGTTTAAAAAAATTGCTTTGTTAAATATCCTTGTAAAGACAACTTGACATTTGGTCTTTATAATTAAAATGATAAGCATCAGGTTAATAAAATTTGAAGTACCTTCTCTGTTTTATAAACAAGTATGAAATTTAACTGCTGAAAAATTTCTTTATCTTGGCAACCTGCATTATGCCTGGCATGATTTAATTAATACAAAATGAAAAATACATGATTCCTGTTATTGCAACTGAATGGGTTTTCCTAGGCTGATGATTGAACTCATAAAATATGTAATTATTATCCAGATAAAGAAAATGAGTATATTGTTATCTATTAATACACTATAACCCTAAGGACCTTTATTAAACTCTTTATTCCTTTGCAAATGAAAAAACTCATTATTTTCTCATATTATATTCCTAATATAAAGGAACAGTATTTTATGATCATTATTATATAAGAAGACACTTGTTCCACAGAAAATTTAATTCCACTAGTCACAGATCATTTTTAAGCTACTTAGGCTACTATGGTAGCAGATATAATACCTTGAAGTCATTGAACATATACCAGCTGACAAGCTAACAGAAAATTGAAAGACAATTTTCAATACTACGTTCCAACTAAATGCCAATTTAGAAACTAAATATAACTCCTGGATGCTGTTTGCACTTTGAAAATTACATTCCAAAGTTTAATAGTAGAATGAAATTTTCTATAAGTTCTGTAGTCTCAAGTCTTAAGGCTTAGGCAGAGTGTGTTTCAAAAGAATAGACACTGTTACTTAAAATGCAAAAACAAAAAAATTCTAAAGCTATACACAGATATAAAACTTCTTAGGTAAAGAAATAAAAGTAATTTTAAAAAAAACAATATTTGAAACACTGAATTTCTCAGTAATTAGGGTAACTGGGAATAGATTGGTTTATAAAACTACAACTTCTAATGCTAGGAAGGAATGAACAGTACTTATCACAAAGGATCTTAGGTGATTCATTCAACAAACTTTTATGGAAACTAAACTATGAATAAGGTACTATCTTATTTTCTACAGAATGCCGAGACACAGTCATTGCACTCAACGCGCTCTCAAACTATTGAGAAGGCAGCAGAAAAAACAGCGACAACCCAATGTTGTGGTAGATAAGCAAGGGGTACTGTAGAAGACTGTAGGAAAAGAATTACCACAGACAAGGTGCATGGGTGATGGTGGTTCCTTGAAAAAGGTGACATGCTTGATGAGCTTTACTTTATTTTATTTTATTTTTTATTTTTTATTTGTTTTTGAAACAGAGTCTCATTCTGTTGCCCTGGCTAGAGTGAGTGCCGTGGCGTCAGCCTAGCTCACAGCAACATCAAACTCCTGGGCTCAAGCGATCCTTCTGCCTCAGCCTCCCAAGTAGCTGGGACTACAGGCATGCGCCACCATTCCCGGCTAATTTTTTCTGTATATATATTTTTAGTTGTCCAGATCATTTCTTTCTGTTTTTTATTAGAGACAGGGTCTTCCTCTTGGTCAGGCTGGTCTCAAACTCCTGACCTTGAGCAATCCACCTGCCTTGGCCTCCCAGAGTGCTAGGATTACAGGTGTGAGCCACCGTGCCTGGCCAGGATGATGAGCTTTAGAGAATGAATATTAAGTTGGCTAGACAGATGATCATGTGCAAAGGCACAGAAGCTATGGTACGGCTTATAAGCTGGAAATCAGCGTGTCAAAGGGGAAGAGACAAATAGTCAATGGAAGAAATTATAAAGGGATTTATATGTAAAACATATAGGAACCCTGTGAAAGGTAGCATTATGTATTATTGCTTAGGGTTGCAGTTAAGAACCCTGTATTTTTATATTCTAACATTGATTGAGAAAGTTACTCCTTTTTCCTTTAGTATACTCTCCTATGGAATGATAAGAGTAATGTCTACTTCATAGCTGAGCTGTGATAAAAAAATTAAATTAATTTTATACAGGTAAAGGGCAAAGTGCTGAGGCTGGCACATAGTAGGTAATCAATAAATTAAATTAATACCTTCTAAACAGATAATCCAATTTGGTCTGCAGAAAGATAGTCCTAAAAGCAAGACACAGAATGATTCAGAAAGGAACAAAATAAGAGGTAGCCAGGATTTCTAGGGGCTGAAGAAGTAACACAGGTGTCTTGGTTAGTTCAGGTTGCAATAAGAAAATAGCATACACTCGTGGCTTAAAAACACTTATTTCTTCTAATTCTAAGTGCTGGAACTCAGGCTGGAGATCAGGTTGCCAGCACAGTCAGGTTCCTGGTGAGGGCCAGATTTGTGGTTATATCCTCTCATGGCCTTTCCTTGATATATGCACAGAGAAAAAGAGATTTGTATCTTCTTTTTGCAAAGGGATCAATCTCATCATGAGCTCCACCTTCATGACCTAATCTAAACTTAATTCTGTCCCAAAGGCCCCACCTCCAAATACCATCACTTTGGGAACTAAGAATTTGATGTATGGTTTTGGGAGTGGGAGAGGGACACAAATATTCAGTCCATAGCTCCAAGTGAGCATTAAAGCTATGGGTGAGAGTTTGGGGAGGGTGCTGTGTGGAAGAAAGACTTGAAAGCTATTAATACTAAGGAGTAGAACATAGATAGCCTGATGGGCTGATGTAGGAAATGAGAAGGAAAGGTGAGAGATGACTTCCAGATGTGTGTAGGTGCTAGTGATTAATAAGAAATGCTGAAGAAAATGAGTAATTATGGGAATAAATACTGAACTCAGTTTGGGAATTTGTTTTATTTTATGTGACTATTAAGCTTTTGAGCACTACGTAGACTGGGGTAAAAATTTGAAATAACAACAAAATTCTTCCATACTTCTTGAATTAATATTCCCTCTAATATCCAAAGAATATTGCTAGAGGCCCCATTCCATGTAATCATAAAAATCAACAAACTTCCTAAAATTTGCCAAGGCTTCCAAAGGGGTTATTTTTATATTTATGTTCTTCTCCAAATTTTGATTCCAAATGTATTATTTGTTATTTTAATTATTATGGATGCATGATAATTATACATGTTTATAGGGTACATGTGATATTTTGATACAAACATGCAATGTGTAATGATGAAATCCAGATAACTGGGGTACCCATCATATTAGGCATTTATCATTTCTTGTGTTAGGAATATTTCAGTTCTGCTCTTTTAGTTATTTTGAAATATACAATAAATTATTGTTAACTTTTGTGCTACCAAACACCAGATCTTATTCCTTCTATCTAACTGTATTTTTGTGCCCATTAGCTATCCTCTCTTTACTTCCTCCTCCCCACTATCCTTTCTAGCTTCTAGTAACCATTATTCTGCTCTATATCTCCATTAATTCATTTTTTTAAGCTCTACATATTAGTTATAGCATGTACTATTTGTCTTTCTGTCCCTGGCTTATTTCATTTACCATAATGTCCTTCAGTTCCATCCATGGTGTTGCAAATGACAGAATATAATTTTTATAGCTAAATAATATTTCATTGTGTAATCTGCACCACATTTTCTTTATCCATTTGTGGACATTTAAGTTGATTCTGTAGCTTAGTTATTTGAATAATTCTGCAATAAACGTGAGAGTGAGGATTTATCTTCTAACACCGATTTCCTTTCTTTTATATATATCCCAGCAGTGGGATTGCAAGGTCATATAGTAGGTGTATTTTTAGTTTTTTGAGGACCCTCCATACTGTTCTCCAGAGTGGCTGTCTAATTTACATTCCCACCAACAGTGTACAAGTATCGGGGATTCACAACATCATCAATAAAGATAGGATCCCCTGGCAGACTGTGTTGCAAGAGATGAATGAAACAAAGACACAGAAACAGAAATAATATTTAAGAAAGCAGGGAAATCAGGGGACCACCAGCACTCTGATGCCGAGGTGGTGCTGACTGAAACCCAGCACTTGCTTTTTATTCTCTTTGTCATGAGAATGACAAAGAGATACAATGATCTCATGTGAAAAAAATCACAGGATACAATGATCAAAGGTTTTGGGGCTCCCCCCAAATCATAAGGTGTCCTAGCTAATTTCCTTCTCCTTTCTGGAAATGAAAAAACACATAATTCTTCAGTAGGTACAATCCTTTTGATCAAGGTAAACTAACTAATTTTATCCCAAGCTCAAGCTATGTACACGGATATCAATGTCTAACTTCAGTAGCTGTGACTCATTTGATCAAGGAACAAAGAAAATACATGCTTTCCACTGGGAGATTGGTTTTATATTAACTGAGGCATTGTTGAGAGAAAGGGAGAGAAGGAACTTGGCCCACTGTTCAAATAATGGAAGCCTTGAGACCCTTCTCCTGGGCTGACATATGACAATCTACCTCTACAGCCACAAGAACTTTTCATGTCAAGCCACCCGTGGCTTTTCATGCATGAGACCCCTTAGGCTCTGAGGTTGGAGCATGTTTTGCTGTACTCCCAGATTGCTGATATATGTCCCCCAACTATGCAGTTAACATCTGCCCTTATTTCAGGCTTCTGCTTAGGCAATTCCTTCACCTCCTATCCTCTCATAGCCTCAGACATAGCATCCTTAAGTCCCAGTGGTCCTAATTGCATCATACAAGGATTCCCCTTTTTCCACACCTTCTTCAGCATTCATCATTGCCCGTCTTTTGGATGAAAGCCATTTTAGCTGGGGTAAAAGGATATCCTGTAGTTTTGATTTGCATTTCTGTGATGCTTAGTGATGTCGAGCATTTTTTCAAATACCTGTTGGTCATTTGCATGTCTTCTTTTGAGAAATGTCTATTCTGATCCTTTGCCTATTTTTTTTTTTTTACTTCAGATTATTTGATTTTTTTTCTATTGAGTTGTTTGAGCTCTTTACAGATTCTAGCTATTAATTCCTTGTCAGATGGTAGTTTGAAAACATTTTATCCCATTCTGTGGATTATCTCTACACTTTCTTGATTGTGTCTCATGCTGTGCAGCTTTTTAGTTTTATGTGATATCATTTGTCCATTTTAGCTTTGGTTTCCAGTGCTTTTAATATCTTACTCAATAAATATTTGCCAAGATCAATGTCCTGGAGTGTTTCCCCACTGTTGTCTTCTAGTTTCAGGTCTTAGATTTACATCTATTTTCATTTTGTAGTGGCTGTCCTTCCTCTGTCACTTGGCCACTCTGGAAGCCTTGCTCTTATTTTCCCATTTCTCAAAGCTGTATCAACAAAGATTTGTAATGTAGATTGACTATCCCTTATCCAAAATGCTTTGGATTTTTGTATTTTTCAATGTATTGACATATTTGCATTACTAATTGAATATCCCAAATCCGAAAGAGCATTTTATTTGAACTTTATGTTGACACTCAAAAAGTTACAAATTTTGTAGCATTTCAGATTTTGGATTTTCATATTTGGAATGCTCAACCTGTATATAAACTTTTCATGAATGTGTTTGACAAAGGAGTACAACTACAAAATAAAATAAAAGAGAAACCAGTTAAATATTTAGTATTGCTTTTTAAAATGTTCAGTGAAAGACCTCTACAGGGAGAAATAGGAAGAACTAGGAAACACCAAGGAAGGAAAAAGCAGAGGACGTAAACAGGTGGAAAACCATACCATGCTCATGGTTCAGCAGATTCAACATTGCTAAAATGTCTGTGCTACCCAAAGTGATCTACAGATTCAACGCAATCCCTATTAAAATACCAACATCATTTTTTGCTTATCTAGAAAAAAATAATTCTACATTTCATATGGAACCAGAGAAGACCCCATATAGCAAAAGCAATCTAAGCATGAAGAACAAATTGGGAGACATCAATTTACCAGACTTCAAGCTATACTACAAGGTTATAGTAACTAAAACAGCATGGTACTGGCACAAGAAGAGAAACATAGACAAACGGAATAGAACTGAGAACCCAGATAGGAAACCATCCTCATATAGCCATCTAATTTTTGACAAAGCAGAAAAATATATACAGTGGGGAAAAGAATCCTTATTCAAGAAATGGTGCTGGGAAAATTGGATAGCCACATGTAGAAGACTGAAACAGGATCCACACCTTTCACCTCTCACAAAAATCAACTATTGGTGGATAAGAGATTAAACCTAAGGCAAGAAGCTTTAAAAAATCTAGAAGAAAATGTTGAAAAACTCTTATAGACATTGACCTAGGCAGAGAATTTACGAACAAGACCCCAAAGGCAATCACAGCAATGACATAAATAAATAAATGGCACTTGATCAAATTAAAAAGCTTCTGCACAGCCAAGGAAACTATCATGAGAGCAAACAGACAACCTATGGAATGGGAGAAAATACTCACATCCTATACATCCGATAAAGGACTGATATCTAGAATCTATATAGAACTCTGGAAAATCAGCAAGAAAAAAAAAACATTGAAAAGTAGGCAAAGGACATGAACAGAAACTTTTCAAAAGAAGACAAATTAATGACCAGGAAACATGAAAAAATGCTCAACATCTCTAATCATCAAGGAAATGCAAATCAAAACCACAATGAGATGTTACCTAACTCCAGTGAAAATGGCTTTTATCAAAAAGTCCCAAAA